>JAHPZR010036392.1:0-19811 GCA_019787425.1 Platygyra sinensis
TTTAGCACTTTCTTCAAAACAAAAACAGAACAAGTAGCAGTTGTAGATCTTGGTGCAGTGGTCATTGTACTTCCAGATGCAATATAGCAACTGTTGTTGACACTTCTCCCAACAAGATGAATTAATAAAGCCTGATACAACGTGATAAAATAAAAGATTGTTTTCTTATTACCCTGGGTGGACTGCAATTTATGGCCCCATTTGTGGACACAGAAACCAGAGAACAAAAGCGACAGATCAATAAATAAAATATAATTTTGTTTCTTGCTGACTGTAGTGACAAAGAAATATTAAAACAATCTGGATTATCTGACCAACATGACTAAAAAAACCCTCCAACACCCAGATCGTAAAGTCAACTACAAGAGAGACATTCCGTACACATACATGATGGACTCAATGCTCAAGGGTTTGCAATGCATTATAGGGCGATTTCGAACATGGGAGCCATTTTGGAAGTTTTCCAATGTGGGAGAGGAATGTTCAGTCTTTACAGCAAAGAAAAAGGATGGATTGACTCTGTGCTCGCATTATTTAACTTGTGCCCCAAAATAAAGAAGGTGCTGAATCAAATATGGCAATCCAGTTTGTGATTGAAGAATTCCCGGTTTGTTTTGTTACATCTGAATCTAGAAGTAACGCTGTTTTCCTATGAGGTTAAAAGGTTGACGAAAGAAAACACGAGTCACCCCCTGGTGACCAGTTGGTACAGTAAAAACCCGCGTATAAGAACCTAGCGATTTAAGAACCTACAGGCTGAAATTGGGCATTTTAATACCCAAATATATAAGAACCTATTTAGCCTGGCAAAGAAAAACAGGTTCTTATACAAAAAAACACTCTTATTTTATAGCCAAAATACTGGATTTTAATTGTTAGAAATTGTGAAATTTCTGAGAAATATACCATGAAAATTATTTTAAATAGCCCAAAATGTTTAGTTCTTTACAGCATGGAATAATTAAGCAAACAAGACAGGTCTTTTTCCTGTTTAAAATTTACATGATTATCAAATACAACTGTAAATATGGTAGCCTATGATACTTAATTTATTATTGTTTAAAAAACAAGGCTTGGCATTTTGCTGTTTAAAATACAAATGACAGTAGTTCTCTTAATGGTATCACTATGACAACTCCTACATATAAGAACCTACTAAGAACCTAATCAGCCTGAATTCGGAAAAACTACCCCAAAATATAAGAACCCATTCAGCCTGAACCCAAAAATTCCAGGTTCTTATACGCGGGTTTTTACTGTATCCCACACTCATCTTTGGTCGCATTGGCGACCAGTTGGTTGCAATTTTCGAGGCCTGATTACAGAGTTGTTTGCCTCTTTACAGCAGCCAAATTTGGACAAAACTCAAAGCAGGAAGTGGAACATGATCATGTCATGCATGGGTGATTTTCAAAGCACATGGAAATTTGTATAGGGCATGCCTTGTGCAGGTTTTACACCCAGATCGCAAGGTTATACATCAAGGCCAGGGATGAAAACTCAAGTCACCACCGCTAATATTACTAGGAATTCTGCAAGTTTTTTGTGTGTTTTATAAATAAATGTTGGCTAATCCAAGCAGTGTTTTGTAGAAAAATGTCTCTAGCCAACTGCCACATTTGATGCAATTCCCGATCAAAATAGGCAGCGAAATCATGTGAAGTAGCTGGCGAATTTCGCCGGTCGCCGGCTTTTATTGAAAACCTTGAGCACAGCTCCTGTAAGGTTGGAAGTTCAATTCCCTGACACATGATCCAAGATATCGACTTAATATAAATGTCTGGGCCAGGTTGTTCGAAAACCGGATAACTTAACCTAGGGTTAAATGTTAACTGAAGCATTATGTTTTCTTGGGTAAATATATTTTTCACCTCAAATGCTTGGTGTAGTTTTTGAGATTGCTAAAGCTCAAAACTGAAGGGCAAACAATGTAAACTGAAAACTTCACCAAAAAATTGGAATGAAAATTCTCACTAACTCTGGGTTAGCCTATTGGGCTTTGAACAACCTGGCCCCAAAGATCAGTCGGGCCAGTTTACGTGTACCTCTCACTGTTTGGGCAGAAAGCTACAGATTAGTAATGTCATGGACTTTACAAGTATGTAGCACTAGAGTCTTACTTTTCAGTTTATCCCGTTGGGTTACCAGACCTTTGGCTTCTGCCTCATTACCAATGGCCTCTGTTTCCAAATTCCTGATCTGCTGCTCCAAGGTCTCAATCTTGTCTTCAAAGAACTCTTCGCGCTTAGCATATCGCCGGTGCTTGATTTCTAAATTGATGATCCTAACTGTGTCAGAATCAGAATCTTCACTCAACTTGCATATCTTGGACTCTGCTGTATTCAGTCTTGCCAAATGCTCACTCAAGTCAGATTTGATGGAATTGTATCTGACCTTGGCTTCAGCCAGGCGCTGCTCTACCTCATCAGCTAATTTCTTTTTATCTCTGACCTTAGCTTCCAACACGACAAGTTGATCACCAACTTCAAATTCCTTAGATTCCAGATTCTTCCTGATTTCTTCACTCTCTTCTGCCATCTGCTCTTTACTTTGGTGATGATGTTGTTTATCCTGGATCATTCTGTAGCTGTTGTCCAAATCCTCTTTCCTTTCCTTGATCCTTTGTTTAAGGGCCTCCACTTCCTCATCTGCCAGGTCAGCCCTTTCTTTTGCTTGCCTTAGGTGACGTATCAAATTCTTATACCTATTCTCTGTCCGCTCAGTGTCCTCCATTGTTTCCTTCACTTTTCTTTTGAGTGCATCCATGATGAGTTGTACAATAAAAAGTGAAGGTTAAGTGACACCTGCAAGCACTAGAATGACAACACGTAGGGAAATCTGTAAGAAGAACAAGGAGAAAACAGTGTCAAAACAGTGTACAGTAAAAAATCCAAGACAACCTTTAATCTTGAATTACAGGGCAAATACAGACTGACAGTACCTATCTTTTATTCACTACTTGCACAATACCATAATGCACCTCTTTAACCACCCAAAATTTTGCATACTCATTGTTTGCAATTTCTCCTGGGACATGAACCAAGAGTAATCTAAAACAATGCCTATGCACATTTTTGGGAGGTAAAAGAGGTGTATTATGGGATTTGTGCAAGTAGAGAATTAACTGAATACATAGAGGTTAAAAAGGGAACAAAATTGTGATTGCAAGACACACAGAGATGACTAGACATATTCATCCAATTTTAAGAGGAGATAATATAACATGGCATGAACAATCAACAAAAATGCATGTTTGTTTCCTAAGGTTTATTTGTTTTCTTGCATCCTTCATGGCTCAAGGACCAAAGAAAGTCTTGAAAATCTTTTTGAATTAATGATCCATAGATGTTACTTTACCTTGACAAAGGGCGCAAAAAAGATGCCAAGAAATCAGAATTTTATATCTTTTTAGGTCAGATACAAACACTGTTTAAGTTCCTTTTTTTATGTTTTTTTTTATCGAGGTTTTTTTTAATTATACAACCTTTTCAATCAATACACTAAAATTATCTCAAGACTTAGCTCTAATAATTTATATCAGTTATCAATCAAAATTGCATGCTTGAAGTTTATAGTGTCCAACTTTTTCAGTTTGTAAAAAACCTTTTCCTACACTTTCTGAGGGAAGAATCACAGACTTTCAGGAACCATAATTTGAAAATTCAAGGACCTCTTCTTTGGTGAATGTGATTCAAACCCAGGAAAGCATTTTGACAATACTAAATGACTTTTAGTTTCAAACCTACTCCCTAGAAATACTGGTTGTGAAACCAAATGTTATAAAAATTCAACTGTACTTAAGGTATCATGGTTGGTGGATTTTTATGAAAAATGCGGTTCAAAACGCGGTTCAAATTGAGAAGACTGAGAAAAATAATTTGCAAAAAGATTGGAGAAAAAAGCCTTTTTAGTTTTTACAACAAAGAGAAAAACTACTTTTGAAATCTCATTTAAACCTCTTACGGCACATTGACAACTTTAATCAAAATTCACTACCAGTTGTCACATGTAATGGAATTGCGGTGTTGTATTTTGTTTGCACACACGAACTGTTCTTGATCTGGTTGTTTCATCGCAAGTTTCGTTCTTGTCAAATTTTCTTTATGTCAGGACGAAACCCCGCAGGAAAACTTCTTGCCCATTTTCGTCTCCCAAGAAGCCGAAGACGCAAATTTCTGGTGGAACCAGCAGGTGAACCAGCAGGTTAAGTGTTGAATAAGATCTTTGGCTCCCGATCTGAGCGACCACGAAGAAGAATGGTTCAAGGAACTCAAGGACACAGGTCCCGCCAATGAAGCTGAAGGTCAAAATACAGCAAGTGCTAGTCGCACGAAATTGCTGGAGAACGGACGCAATTCTGAAACTTCCACAGCAGGAGAGTCAAGCAGAGATGTAGATGTAGACCTCGAGAATTCCTTATTTTGGCTTTAGGAAGCATGGTTTCGAAAAAGAAGAAGTCTAAACTCGAACAACATAATACCAATGCCGCCGACAAAACCTTCTTTGTAAAAGAAATCATCATGGCAGTTTAAATACAAACCTGTTGCTCTTAGTAGTTTTTTCTTCTTGGACAATTTTACTGCAACGTCGACATCTGTTCATTTTAAGTTATCATGACCCATTGTTGTGGTAAACTGACCCATGCCGACATCTGTCAGTGCGGCGGGGATTTTTAACAACTTATCATGCCAGTCTCATAAAAGGTTTTTCACTTTCTCAATAAAACAAGAATTTAAAAAAAATTAAAACCGCGCTTTTTTAACTCTTTTGCGCTCACAAAAACATTACGTAATATTTAGCAACAACGTTTTGCGAGAAAACATTACCCGGAAACAATTTAAAAGATGGTTAGGACTTGTTTCCATATCTCAAACCGCCCTTGGATACCTTGTAATGCGTACACAAAGTAAATGCTGATTATAGGCCTAAGCACTGAAAATACTGATAAGGGTTAGGGTTAATGGTTAGCTTCTTTATAGCGTTCGGGTTTCCGATATGCTACTTAAATTAACCCGCCTGTCTGTAGCTTTTCATCGGTGGTCTAGTGGTTAGGGTGGAAGACTGCTGTGCTAGGGAACCGGGTTCAAATCCCCCTCGTCATCACGAATTTTTTTTTTCCTTTTAAAATTGAAGAGACTTGCACTTTGACAACATTTGCTGAGCAGAAACAGAAAGTCTCTGTGTCAAGAAACTTAGAAATTTCATGCGAGTGTATGTGAATAGGGAGAGGGTGGTTTGAGATATGGAAACATTCTTTGCATGAGGCGGGTCTAGCGTTACTTGTAATCGGAGAGTTTTGTTTATGTCTTAGGAAAAAATACCTTGACCTTTCAAACGACTATCAATTTACATATGTTAAAAGGGTTTTTCACGAGCGTAAAGGCTAAGTTTTAACTTTTTTTCCCCAGAAAATTCCATCATTGCTTCTAGCGAAGTAAACACGATCTTACATTTATCACCGTCAGCGAGATCCATGGCCAGACATAATACCTTTATAGCGCACTGAATATCCCCCTCGAAAGTGAACAGAAACAAAAATTCCAGATTACAAAATCTACTGTTTCGCACGCAAAACGAAAATACAGCTTAACTCTGGATAATTTCAGCCTTAGTAGCCAGCAACTGGTCCTAAGTTACATTCTTTATCCTTGCAAATGTCCTGATGTGCATCTCCAACGGAATTTGGCCCAATTTTGACCAAATAAACATTTCTCGCAGACGGACATGTTCTCTCTGAATAGTTAATTTGCTAACTTGACAAAATGCTCCTGAGGGGGGATATGACGAAAAGACATGAGAAAGGGCCTGTAATTGGCTGATGATGACATCATCCGGTGACAACAATTGGCCGAGTGAGTCGGAGTTTGGGTCTCCTCACCGACAAAACTAAAAAAAATAATAATAAAAAAAATAAACCGAAGGCAGAGCGAGAAACCGCCCAGCCTACGGCTGCGCGGTTTAATAAAACAGCATAAAGGATGAACATTTTAAGTTTGTTTACATGCATCTTCCAATGGAATTGGCTGAAAATCGGCAGGTATGTTCCAGGTTACCTCTTTCAAAAAGGGGTGTCTGGCTTTGTTTATTTTTGCTTCCATTTCAGAGTTATGGCCTCTTTTGAAGGAAACATCCCCGTTCAGAATATCAAACAAACCACATCTGG
This sequence comes from Platygyra sinensis, assembly GCA_019787425.1. Taxonomy (NCBI): domain Eukaryota; kingdom Metazoa; phylum Cnidaria; class Anthozoa; order Scleractinia; family Merulinidae; genus Platygyra; species Platygyra sinensis. Next base: position 6,164 of record JAHPZR010036392.1, read on the forward strand.
AAAATTACCGACATCCTTTTTGAGGGTGATGTGAAGGAAAACATTTCTGTTGTTAATCGTGCCGCTCTGATAATTCACGTGCAAAAGCGAACCAATTTAAGCAAAGCAGTGTTTCTGGGTATTTCTTTTCATATAACTGCAAGAATAACTTTTTAGAAACTTTCAAAAATATGATTGTATTCTATAACTATTAAGCTTTCAGAAAATGTATAGGTTGAGGGGGTTTTCTTTCAAAGCACCAGCGTAAGAGTGCGATTTCCAAACACAGTCAAATCCACCTACCATGATACCTTAATCCCAGCTTTCCTGAAGTCTTTGTCACGTACAATGTTCAACACTGAAATGTCACAAATCTTAGTTTCTGAGACCAGGGTGGTGAACCTCCAATGTTCAATTATCAACGCAAGATAAGATTAAAACAATACCATTGTTTTAAGACTTTTAAGACACAATTCAGCACAAAAGTCACAAAGTGTAGTTTATGGGTGTATTTCTACTGCTCAACATGTTGACAAAGTGAAAAAATTGCTCTTCTTGATGAATGTTCCAGCAATCTGAACATTCTTTGTATATTCTTGAAGTTTCTTCTCTTTTACATGGCCAACTAATGTGGATTCCCTCATAATGAAGAGATTGATGCTCTTTATACACACAAAACAACATGCTTTAACTGAGTTCTGGTTGTCTTTTCAAAGCCATGCCTTGTAATCAAAGTTCCTTTACCAGCCATTTTTTATTTGTACCTTAACCCATTGACTCCCGTGCCGCCCGTAACTGCCCATGCGGAAACCCACCCCCAATTTCCCGTGCCGCCCGTAACCGCCCGAAAAAAGGCATGTGAAGACAATTGCCTTTCCTACCCTCCTGAAGATAGCTTGGTCCTCCTATTGTTCTATTGTTGTTAAGGATGAATAAACCAATGAGAATGGACTTTCTGAGCATATTTTTAGAGGACTTTAGGGGTCCTAGAAAGACGGTTTTTCGTCTTACAATCATGCGCTCGAAAAGTACAGGTAATCATGGCACATTGCAGGACAAATCTACAAACTTTCAGGGTCTTGTTTTCATTCCTAAAACAGAGAAATTGCTTCTTTGGCATTTAAAATGAAAAGGAAAAACATAAATCGATGTTTAGGTGGTCTCAGAATGTAAGATCACGATGAATGGAGCCCTCAAACCTTTCTGGTGAATAATTTTTCCTTCCTTCAACCGCGACGAAAACTAGATGATCGGTGCGCTTTCAAGTGAGTTTTGAGTACAGATCCCCGATTTAAAGCTGTTGCCTGGACTTAGAAAACGAAAATGGTAATGTAGAGTATTAGTTCTAAGTTGAATTTAGCTTTTAGCACGATTGGCAAAGCCACGGCCGTTAAAATAACTGCAAAACTTATAGGGAAAAACACACGCTTTCGCTTTAGCGTGAATATAATTAATTCGAACAGTAAATCACGTCTGTGAAATTTTGAACATTTTGTGCTTTTAGATAAGCTTTTTTGCCTTATCTTGAATGAAAATTTATTGTTATTGAAGTTCCTGTCCGGTTTCTTTCATTTGGTTGCCTTATTTGGGAATTTTAGGTTTAAAAGTGAACAGAATTTTGGAAAGCCGAATTTCTGCATATTTAATTTACGGCGACCACCGTGGTTCGTTTATCTAGTGTATTTGCTTCCCTGAAATATATTTTATTGTGTCGTGTTCAGCTTCTACAGACCTTTTGAAGAAAGAACTAGGTGGGCTCCAAATTTACACAGTTGAAAACCGATGTATCTCAAAATAATTGGCTTGTTTTTGTTGTCTTTTTGATATACAACTTTCATCTTTCTTTCGCCGCGCTGTATTATTTCGTTGGCTGGCGAAAAAATTATCTGATTTCTTCTTTTAAATTGGTTTTTACAAGTGTTTTTCACCTTTATGGTCTGGTGTTTTCGTAAATGTTATCTGTTACGGTGAAAGAATGAAAATTCTGTTGTATTCGGTTTTGTTTTGTCTTGTAAAGTCATAAATTAACCCATTTTTGCGTATTCAATTGTCTCGGCTTTTGTCGCGCAGCAAAGGAAAAAATATATTTTCCTGTTTTCTTACAAGTTAAACACATCAAGTTGAGTTCTTCCTGTTGGTATTTTTAAATATTTTGGCCGTTCATTTATTGAACTTTAAATACACGATGTCTTGAAATGTGATCTTGTGTCTGTGGTTACTGCGCATATGGTTTATTTTTAGTGCTCGTGCTGGCTCTGAAAAGTCAAAAATCGCCTGGGAATTTAGGGGTATGTCGCGTGCAATTTCATTTGGGAGTCAATGGGTTAATGTGCTTTGGCATTAAGATGAAAGAATGGGTTCCAGAAAGTTTGCGTTGAACCTCGAGTGACCCAACAACAGTTTAACATCAGGAACGCTATCTCAAAGGTGTCACAAATTTTAATTAACTAGATTAGAGAGAGCCTTTTATTTAAGCTGTCATTTAGTGATTGAGTATTCAAGGACTTCACAAGGACCTGTATTTATACCAGCAAATTTCAATTACTTTCAAGGCCTTGAAAAAGGACTTCTGAAATTCAGGGGTTTCCAAGATGCATATGAACTCAACTTAGTAACTGCATTGAATCGATTTCATGAGCAATGCTAACTTGAAGACCCTTAATCAAAATGTCTTGAAACTGTGCAGCAACACGTAATCAACATCATATTTCCCTGATTTGACAGGCTTTTTTCTCCAGGGAAGAGAATGTTAATTGATTTGATCAATGGAGGTGCCAAAATTCGGCCACGCCCCTTGAACACGAAACAGAGTGAAGCTGTTACAGTCTCCCTATTTTTTCCGCCGGCCGTGCCCTCCACCACCTCTACCCATGGGCATTTTGTACTCTCCCCAGTTTCGCTCGCATTAAGGGACCAAGATCCACATCTACGGTCGCACAGAATAATAGGGGACTGTGAACAGTCTAGAGTTTAACTGGATCTGAGGCCTGATCAAATCAGAACCTTTCACGTGAAGTGTGGAAAATTTTAGGAATGTTGCACTATGATACTGAGCATGACACTTTCCTGCCATAATTTAGTGATTCTCTGAGCCCAGAAGTATAACTTGGTACCAGTTGACACACCAGTAAGCCAGCCTGGTTCTTAAATGCTTTGGTACTTAGCCTACTACTGATAGTAATGAACCTTTTCCCCTCATTATTTCCAGAATTAGCAGCCTTTGAGGTTCACTTCTTTCAGGGGGTCGCTACTTTCAGGAAGCAAAAAGAAGTTATACAAAGCTGGTACGAATGAGCTTTTCTTAAAAAAAAAAAAAAAGAAAAAAAAAACAGAACGAGGTAAAATTTGTCATTGTTCCAGTTACATATTACTAACTCTACATTGTCTACAATGTGTTGTCTGTTGTAGGCACAAGCTGTTCAAGTTTCTCTTGAAGTTCTTTTCTAAGCTCTTTAATCACCTTCCTTTTCTCACAGTGACATCATAGAAACAAGGAATCTCTATTCCTCCTCCTTATGCTCCTTGCACCCACACCCTCAGGTAAACTTCTGCTTTGCCCAGACTACGAGAAATAAATATGCCATTCAGGGGGTCATTACTATCGGCAGTTTATGATGGTATGACCCTAAATTGAAGACTTTTGTCCTTGTGTGAATATTATGGCATTTCATTGCAAGCAAAATACTGTTCTAGTTTATGAAATCAATGCTCTAATGATGCTTATACATGGGTGTTCTCCTGATACATGATTAGCTGATTTTATTTTCCCTGATAAATAATGTGAATTTAGAATATTACTCTTTGTGATCCGTGACCTGAAGGTTTTAAGTGACTCATGAAGAACTTGAATTATTCACCAATATTTGTGACTTCACCACTCAAATCTACACAATTTTGAGACTTGGGTCCTCTAAATGGTTAGACTCATCTATCAAGAGTGACTTAGGGCCTGTTTACCTGGAGAGAGGGTTACCCTAGCAAGCAGGTTACCCTTGCACCTGCACATTCACTTTTTTCCTTTGTGATGTTTACAAGGCAGCTAGGGTTACCTGGGTAGGCGGGTTACCCTATCTTCATGCTAGAGTTACCCTGGCAGGCGGGTAACTTTTCCCTTGAAAACACTCCAGATAGGGTAACCCTATCTGGAGGGGTTTCCAGACCCTTTGAGTGCAACCATGCATTAAGCTGTCCCAGGTTAGGTTATTCCCTACCTGTGAAATGTGCTTTTAAACCAGCTATCTTTTTCCCTTCAGCTTTGGTTAACCTGCTTGCTACGCCCTAAGTAACCCTCCCTCCTTGGAAAACAAGGACCCTGGAAGTTTGTAGATTTGTCCTGCAACGCGTCATGATTACCTGCGCTTTTCGAGCGCATGATTTTAAGACGAAAAACCATCTTTCTAGGACCCCTAAAGTCCTCTAAAAATATGCTCAGAAGGTCCATTTTCATTGGTTTATTTGTCCTTAACAACAATAGAACAATAGGAGGACCAAAATATCTTCAGGGAGGGTAGGAGAGGCAATTGTCCTCACATGCCTTTTTACGGCCGGTTACGGCCAGCACGGGAAATTGGGGTTGGGTTTTCGCACGGCCGGTTACGGCCGGCACGGGAGACAATGGGTTAATAACCTGTTCTTACACTAGAGAGAGTGTTTGAAGAAAAAAAAATTGTAGAAGGCAGAGTCAAGGCTCTATGTTTCAAATTGGATGTCTAAGGGCCTGTTTTCAAGGAGGGAGGGTTACTTAGGGCCTAGCAAGCAGGTTAACCAAAGCTGAAGGGAAAAAGATAGCTGGTTTAAAAGCACATTTCACAGGTAGAGAATAACCTAACCTGGGACAGCTTAATGCATGGTTGCACTCAAAGGGTCTGGAAACCCCTCCAGATAGGGTTACCCTATCTGGAGTGTTTTCAAGGGAAAAGTTACCCGCCTGCCAGGGTAACTCTAGCATGAAGATAGGGTAACCCGCCTACCCAGGTAACCCTAGCTGCCTTGTAAACATCACAAAGGAAAAAAGTGAATGTGCAGGTGCAAGGGTAACCTGCTTGCTAGGGTAACCCTCTCTCCAGGTAAACAGGCCCTAAGTCACTCTTGATAGATGAGTCTAACCATTTAGAGGACCCAAGTCTCAAAATTGTGTAGATTTGAGTGGTGAAGTCACAAATATTGGTGAATAATTCAAGTTCTTCATGAGTCACTTAAAACCTTCAGGTCACGGATCACAAAGAGTAATATTCTAAATTCACATTATTTATCAGGGAAAATAAAATCAGCTAATCATGTATCAGGAGAACACCCATGTATAAGCATCATTAGAGCATTGATTTCATAAACTAGAACAGTATTTTGCTCGCAATGAAATGCCATAATATTCACACAAGGACAAAAGTCTTCAATTTAGGGTCATACCATCATAAACTGCCGATAGTAATGACCCCCTGAATGGCATATTTATTTCTCGTAGTCTGGGCAAAGCAGAAGTTTACCTGAGGGTGTGGGTGCAAGGAGCATAAGGAGGAGGAATTATAGAGATTCCTTGTTTCTATGATGTCACTGTGAGAAAAGGAAGGTGATTAAAGAGCTTAGAAAAGAACTTCAAGAGAAACTTGAACAGCTTGTGCCTACAACAGACAACACATTGTAGACAATGTAGAGTTAGTAATATGTAACTGGAACAATGACAAATTTTACCTCGTTCTGTTTTTTTTTTCTTTTTTTTTTTTTTTAAGAAAAGCTCATTCGTACCAGCTTTGTATAGCTTCTTTTTGCTTCCTGAAAGTAGCGACCCCCTGAAAGAAGTGAACCTCAAAGGCTGCTAATTCTGGAAATAATGAGGGGAAAAGGTTCATTACTATCAGTAGTAGGCTAAGTACCAAAGCATTTAAGAACCAGGCTGGCTTACTGGTGTGTCAACTGGTACCAAGTTATACTTCTGGGCTCAGAGAATCACTAAATTATGGCAGGAAAGTGTCATGCTCAGTATCATAGTGCAACATTCCTAAAATTTTCCACACTTCATGTGAAAGGTTCTGATTTGATCAGGCCTCAGATCCAGTTAAACTCTAGACTGTTCACAGTCCCCTATTATTCCGTGCGACCGTAGATGTGGATCTTGGTCCCTTAATGCGAGCGAAACTGGGGAGAGTACAAAATGCCCATGGGTAGAGGTGGTGGAGGGCACGGCCGGCGGAAAAAATAGGGAGACTGTAACAGCTTCACTCTGTCTCGTGTTCAAGGGGCGTGGCCGAATTTTGGCGCCTCCATTGATCAAATCAATTAACATTCTCTTCCCTGGAGAAAAAAGCCTGTCAAATCAGGGAAATATGATGTTGATTACGTGTTGCTGCACAGTTTCAAGACATTTTGATTAAGGGTCTTCAAGTTAGCATTGCTCATGAAATCGATTCAATGCAGTTACTAAGTTGAGTTCATATGCATCTTGGAAACCCCTGAATTTCAGAAGTCCTTTTTCAAGGCCTTGAAAGTAATTGAAATTTGCTGGTATAAATACAGGTCCTTGTGAAGTCCTTGAATACTCAATCACTAAATGACAGCTTAAATAAAAGGCTCTCTCTAATCTAGTTAATTAAAATTTGTGACACCTTTGAGATAGCGTTCCTGATGTTAAACTGTTGTTGGGTCACTCGAGGTTCAACGCAAACTTTCTGGAACCCATTCTTTCATCTTAATGCCAAAGCACATTAACCCATTGACTCCCAAATGAAATTGCACGCGACATACCCCTAAATTCCCAGGCGATTTTTGACTTTTCAGAGCCAGCACGAGCACTAAAAATAACCATATGCGCAGTAACCACAGACACAAGATCACATTTCAAGACATCGTGTATTTAAAGTTCAATAAATGAACGGCCAAAATATTTAAAAATACCAACAGGAAGAACTCAACTTGATGTGTTTAACTTGTAAGAAAACAGGAAAATATATTTTTTCCTTTGCTGCGCGACAAAAGCCGAGACAATTGAATACGCAAAAATGGGTTAATTTATGACTTTACAAGACAAAACAAAACCGAATACAACAGAATTTTCATTCTTTCACCGTAACAGATAACATTTACGAAAACACCAGACCATAAAGGTGAAAAACACTTGTAAAAACCAATTTAAAAGAAGAAATCAGATAATTTTTTCGCCAGCCAACGAAATAATACAGCGCGGCGAAAGAAAGATGAAAGTTGTATATCAAAAAGACAACAAAAACAAGCCAATTATTTTGAGATACATCGGTTTTCAACTGTGTAAATTTGGAGCCCACCTAGTTCTTTCTTCAAAAGGTCTGTAGAAGCTGAACACGACACAATAAAATATATTTCAGGGAAGCAAATACACTAGATAAACGAACCACGGTGGTTCGCCGTAAATTAAATATGCAGAAATTCGGCTTTCCAAAATTCTGTTCACTTTTAAACCTAAAATTCCCAAATAAGGCAACCAAATGAAGAAACCGGACAGGAACTTCAATAACAATAAATTTTCATTCAAGATAAGGCAAAAAAGCTTATCTAAAAGCACAAAATGTTCAAAATTTCACAGACGTGATTTACTGTTCGAATTAATTATATTCACGCTAAAGCGAAAGCGTGTGTTTTTCCCTATAAGTTTTGCAGTTATTTTAACGGCCGTGGCTTTGCCAATCGTGCTAAAAGCTAAATTCAACTTAGAACTAATACTCTACATTACCATTTTCGTTTTCTAAGTCCAGGCAACAGCTTTAAATCGGGGATCTGTACTCAAAACTCACTTGAAAGCGCACCGATCATCTAGTTTTCGTCGCGGTTGAAGGAAGGAAAAATTATTCACCAGAAAGGTTTGAGGGCTCCATTCATCGTGATCTTACATTCTGAGACCACCTAAACATCGATTTATGTTTTTCCTTTTCATTTTAAATGCCAAAGAAGCAATTTCTCTGTTTTAGGAATGAAAACAAGACCCTGAAAGTTTGTAGATTTGTCCTGCAATGTGCCATGATTACCTGTACTTTTCGAGCGCATGATTGTAAGACGAAAAACCGTCTTTCTAGGACCCCTAAAGTCCTCTAAAAATATGCTCAGAAAGTCCATTCTCATTGGTTTATTCATCCTTAACAACAATAGAACAATAGGAGGACCAAGCTATCTTCAGGAGGGTAGGAAAGGCAATTGTCTTCACATGCCTTTTTTCGGGCGGTTACGGGCGGCACGGGAAATTGGGGGTGGGTTTCCGCATGGGCAGTTACGGGCGGCACGGGAGTCAATGGGTTAAGGTACAAATAAAAAATGGCTGGTAAAGGAACTTTGATTACAAGGCATGGCTTTGAAAAGACAACCAGAACTCAGTTAAAGCATGTTGTTTTGTGTGTATAAAGAGCATCAATCTCTTCATTATGAGGGAATCCACATTAGTTGGCCATGTAAAAGAGAAGAAACTTCAAGAATATACAAAGAATGTTCAGATTGCTGGAACATTCATCAAGAAGAGCAATTTTTTCACTTTGTCAACATGTTGAGCAGTAGAAATACACCCATAAACTACACTTTGTGACTTTTGTGCTGAATTGTGTCTTAAAAGTCTTAAAACAATGGTATTGTTTTAATCTTATCTTGCGTTGATAATTGAACATTGGAGGTTCACCACCCTGGTCTCAGAAACTAAGATTTGTGACATTTCAGTGTTGAACATTGTACGTGACAAAGACTTCAGGAAAGCTGGGATTAAGGTATCATGGTAGGTGGATTTGACTGTGTTTGGAAATCGCACTCTTACGCTGGTGCTTTGAAAGAAAACCCCCTCAACCTATACATTTTCTGAAAGCTTAATAGTTATAGAATACAATCATATTTTTGAAAGTTTCTAAAAAGTTATTCTTGCAGTTATATGAAAAGAAATACCCAGAAACACTGCTTTGCTTAAATTGGTTCGCTTTTGCACGTGAATTATCAGAGCGGCACGATTAACAACAGAAATGTTTTCCTTCACATCACCCTCAAAAAGGATGTCGGTAATTTTCCAGATGTGGTTTGTTTGATATTCTGAACGGGGATGTTTCCTTCAAAAGAGGCCATAACTCTGAAATGGAAGCAAAAATAAACAAAGCCAGACACCCCTTTTTGAAAGAGGTAACCTGGAACATACCTGCCGATTTTCAGCCAATTCCATTGGAAGATGCATGTAAACAAACTTAAAATGTTCATCCTTTATGCTGTTTTATTAAACCGCGCAGCCGTAGGCTGGGCGGTTTCTCGCTCTGCCTTCGGTTTATTTTTTTTATTATTATTTTTTTTAGTTTTGTCGGTGAGGAGACCCAAACTCCGACTCACTCGGCCAATTGTTGTCACCGGATGATGTCATCATCAGCCAATTACAGGCCCTTTCTCATGTCTTTTCGTCATATCCCCCCTCAGGAGCATTTTGTCAAGTTAGCAAATTAACTATTCAGAGAGAACATGTCCGTCTGCGAGAAATGTTTATTTGGTCAAAATTGGGCCAAATTCCGTTGGAGATGCACATCAGGACATTTGCAAGGATAAAGAATGTAACTTAGGACCAGTTGCTGGCTACTAAGGCTGAAATTATCCAGAGTTAAGCTGTATTTTCGTTTTGCGTGCGAAACAGTAGATTTTGTAATCTGGAATTTTTGTTTCTGTTCACTTTCGAGGGGGATATTCAGTGCGCTATAAAGGTATTATGTCTGGCCATGGATCTCGCTGACGGTGATAAATGTAAGATCGTGTTTACTTCGCTAGAAGCAATGATGGAATTTTCTGGGGAAAAAAAGTTAAAACTTAGCCTTTACGCTCGTGAAAAACCCTTTTAACATATGTAAATTGATAGTCGTTTGAAAGGTCAAGGTATTTTTTCCTAAGACATAAACAAAACTCTCCGATTACAAGTAACGCTAGACCCGCCTCATGCAAAGAATGTTTCCATATCTCAAACCACCCTCTCCCTATTCACATACACTCGCATGAAATTTCTAAGTTTCTTGACACAGAGACTTTCTGTTTCTGCTCAGCAAATGTTGTCAAAGTGCAAGTCTCTTCAATTTTAAAAGGAAAAAAAAAATTCGTGATGACGAGGGGGATTTGAACCCGGTTCCCTAGCACAGCAGTCTTCCACCCTAACCACTAGACCACCGATGAAAAGCTACAGACAGGCGGGTTAATTTAAGTAGCATATCGGAAACCCGAACGCTATAAAGAAGCTAACCATTAACCCTAACCCTTATCAGTATTTTCAGTGCTTAGGCCTATAATCAGCATTTACTTTGTGTACGCATTACAAGGTATCCAAGGGCGGTTTGAGATATGGAAACAAGTCCTAACCATCTTTTAAATTGTTTCCGGGTAATGTTTTCTCGCAAAACGTTGTTGCTAAATATTACGTAATGTTTTTGTGAGCGCAAAAGAGTTAAAAAAGCGCGGTTTTAATTTTTTTTAAATTCTTGTTTTATTGAGAAAGTGAAAAACCTTTTATGAGACTGGCATGATAAGTTGTTAAAAATCCCCGCCGCACTGACAGATGTCGGCATGGGTCAGTTTACCACAACAATGGGTCATGATAACTTAAAATGAACAGATGTCGACGTTGCAGTAAAATTGTCCAAGAAGAAAAAACTACTAAGAGCAACAGGTTTGTATTTAAACTGCCATGATGATTTCTTTTACAAGAAGGTTTTGTCGGCGGCATTGGTATTATGTTGTTCGAGTTTAGACTTCTTCTTTTTCGAAACCATGCTTCCTAAAGCCAAAATAAGGAATTCTCGAGGTCTACATCTACATCTCTGCTTGACTCTCCTGCTGTGGAAGTTTCAGAATTGCGTCCGTTCTCCAGCAATTTCGTGCGACTAGCACTTGCTGTATTTTGACCTTCAGCTTCATTGGCGGGACCTGTGTCCTTGAGTTCCTTGAACCATTCTTCTTCGTGGTCGCTCAGATCGGGAGCCAAAGATCTTATTCAACACTTAACCTGCTGGTTCACCTGCTGGTTCCACCAGAAATTTGCGTCTTCGGCTTCTTGGGAGACGAAAATGGGCAAGAAGTTTTCCTGCGGGGTTTCGTCCTGACATAAAGAAAATTTGACAAGAACGAAACTTGCGATGAAACAACCAGATCAAGAACAGTTCGTGTGTGCAAACAAAATACAACACCGCAATTCCATTACATGTGACAACTGGTAGTGAATTTTGATTAAAGTTGTCAATGTGCCGTAAGAGGTTTAAATGAGATTTCAAAAGTAGTTTTTCTCTTTGTTGTAAAAACTAAAAAGGCTTTTTTCTCCAATCTTTTTGCAAATTATTTTTCTCAGTCTTCTCAATTTGAACCGCGTTTTGAACCGCATTTTTCATAAAAATCCACCAACCATGATACCTTAAGTACAGTTGAATTTTTATAACATTTGGTTTCACAACCAGTATTTCTAGGGAGTAGGTTTGAAACTAAAAGTCATTTAGTATTGTCAAAATGCTTTCCTGGGTTTGAATCACATTCACCAAAGAAGAGGTCCTTGAATTTTCAAATTATGGTTCCTGAAAGTCTGTGATTCTTCCCTCAGAAAGTGTAGGAAAAGGTTTTTTACAAACTGAAAAAGTTGGACACTATAAACTTCAAGCATGCAATTTTGATTGATAACTGATATAAATTATTAGAGCTAAGTCTTGAGATAATTTTAGTGTATTGATTGAAAAGGTTGTATAATTAAAAAAAACCTCGATAAAAAAAAACATAAAAAAAGGAACTTAAACAGTGTTTGTATCTGACCTAAAAAGATATAAAATTCTGATTTCTTGGCATCTTTTTTGCGCCCTTTGTCAAGGTAAAGTAACATCTATGGATCATTAATTCAAAAAGATTTTCAAGACTTTCTTTGGTCCTTGAGCCATGAAGGATGCAAGAAAACAAATAAACCTTAGGAAACAAACATGCATTTTTGTTGATTGTTCATGCCATGTTATATTATCTCCTCTTAAAATTGGATGAATATGTCTAGTCATCTCTGTGTGTCTTGCAATCACAATTTTGTTCCCTTTTTAACCTCTATGTATTCAGTTAATTCTCTACTTGCACAAATCCCATAATACACCTCTTTTACCTCCCAAAAATGTGCATAGGCATTGTTTTAGATTACTCTTGGTTCATGTCCCAGGAGAAATTGCAAACAATGAGTATGCAAAATTTTGGGTGGTTAAAGAGGTGCATTATGGTATTGTGCAAGTAGTGAATAAAAGATAGGTACTGTCAGTCTGTATTTGCCCTGTAATTCAAGATTAAAGGTTGTCTTGGATTTTTTACTGTACACTGTTTTGACACTGTTTTCTCCTTGTTCTTCTTACAGATTTCCCTACGTGTTGTCATTCTAGTGCTTGCAGGTGTCACTTAACCTTCACTTTTTATTGTACAACTCATCATGGATGCACTCAAAAGAAAAGTGAAGGAAACAATGGAGGACACTGAGCGGACAGAGAATAGGTATAAGAATTTGATACGTCACCTAAGGCAAGCAAAAGAAAGGGCTGACCTGGCAGATGAGGAAGTGGAGGCCCTTAAACAAAGGATCAAGGAAAGGAAAGAGGATTTGGACAACAGCTACAGAATGATCCAGGATAAACAACATCATCACCAAAGTAAAGAGCAGATGGCAGAAGAGAGTGAAGAAATCAGGAAGAATCTGGAATCTAAGGAATTTGAAGTTGGTGATCAACTTGTCGTGTTGGAAGCTAAGGTCAGAGATAAAAAGAAATTAGCTGATGAGGTAGAGCAGCGCCTGGCTGAAGCCAAGGTCAGATACAATTCCATCAAATCTGACTTGAGTGAGCATTTGGCAAGACTGAATACAGCAGAGTCCAAGATATGCAAGTTGAGTGAAGATTCTGATTCTGACACAGTTAGGATCATCAATTTAGAAATCAAGCACCGGCGATATGCTAAGCGCGAAGAGTTCTTTGAAGACAAGATTGAGACCTTGGAGCAGCAGATCAGGAATTTGGAAACAGAGGCCATTGGTAATGAGGCAGAAGCCAAAGGTCTGGTAACCCAACGGGATAAACTGAAAAGTAAGACTCTAGTGCTACATACTTGTAAAGTCCATGACATTACTAATCTGTAGCTTTCTGCCCAAACAGTGAGAGGTACACGTAAACTGGCCCGACTGATCTTTGGGGCCAGGTTGTTCAAAGCCCAATAGGCTAACCCAGAGTTAGTGAGAATTTTCATTCCAATTTTTTGGTGAAGTTTTCAGTTTACATTGTTTGCCCTTCAGTTTTGAGCTTTAGCAATCTCAAAAACTACACCAAGCATTTGAGGTGAAAAATATATTTACCCAAGAAAACATAATGCTTCAGTTAACATTTAACCCTAGGTTAAGTTATCCGGTTTTCGAACAACCTGGCCCAGACATTTATATTAAGTCGATATCTTGGATCATGTGTCAGGGAATTGAACTTCCAACCTTACAGGAGCTGTGCTCAAGGTTTTCAATAAAAGCCGGCGACCGGCGAAATTCGCCAGCTACTTCACATGATTTCGCTGCCTATTTTGATCGGGAATTGCATCAAATGTGGCAGTTGGCTAGAGACATTTTTCTACAAAACACTGCTTGGATTAGCCAACATTTATTTATAAAACACACAAAAAACTTGCAGAATTCCTAGTAATATTAGCGGTGGTGACTTGAGTT
>JAHPZR010036393.1:0-12500 GCA_019787425.1 Platygyra sinensis
TGTCTTCATATCTTTCTCCGCTGTTCAAACACATGATCTTTTGAATATTCACTTAAAAACTCTTGCTAATCTCTGTGGTGATTTTTTCGCGGTAATGGATATAGATATTTATCCACTATTATTAGACTCTCACGGATTGTATTTATTTCAGGGTTGATGCTGTTCTAGTCAAGAACTGCCGGTAGTGTGAATTGTCGGTGATCTTAGAAGGACTGATGGTTCAGCTGTGATGTTGAACGTCACAGGCGCAATTATGAATTATTAATATAACAGTACAGAGTTCTATGTACATACAGTGGAACCCGGTTAATTACGGACACCAAGGGGACATGCCATAGTGTCCGTATTAGGTAAGCGGGCTCTCACAGAAAACGTCAGGAACACCTGTTTTATAGATATAAGACCAAAGCAGACAGTTTTACGAGAAAACGTTGTTTAATTCTTACTTTAACAGTAACAAGTTCATCCTAAAAAAACCTCACGATCAGTTATCACAGTCCCAGAGTAAAATCTTTTAAGTTTTTTATAGAGTATTGTTATTGAAACATGACAGTGGATTCATTTGAAAAAAGTCTGTGACTTTACTTCGTTAATGTTTTTAGCACAGTTCTGTCATAAAATTTTATTCACCCGTAAAAATCTGTCATTATTTGAACAGGGTACAATGTCTACAATTATCACATAATTGTGACATTGAAAATAGACAGTGTGCAGATAACCAGTGTCCGTAAAGCGGGGTTGACAGTATATGAGAGTTTGTGATTCGGGACACAGGGAAGTGTCCGTTGTCCGTATAACCCGGTGTCTGTATCAAGCGAGTTAATTTTAGAGAAAATGTATGAGCTTTTTGTCGGACAAACGAAACTGTCCGTTTAAAGCGGGTGTCCGTATTAAGCGGGTATCCGTAGAGCGGGGTTCCACTGTATTTTCTTTTCTAATGAAACTTCGCATTCTTCTGAATTGCCTAAGGTAGAGTCGTGAACAAGTCGCGCGAACAAAGATTGTCTAAATTTCATACGGTCGAGGCATTCTCGTCCCCAGAAGCCGTGCTCCTCTTGGTCAGCATCAAGATTCGCAATCTCTGGGAAAATCCGAGTTTCTGAGCATGCCCAGAGTAATCTTTTCGTAATTTCAGCCAGTCAAATTTGTCAGACTTTACTCTGAGCATGCGCAGAGTGACGGAAAGTCTTTGAATCGCGGACTTCCGGAATTAGACTTTCCCAGAGGTCGCGATTCTTGGCGTTGACCAAAAGGACCAGACCACGCGTATATTTCCAGAAATTGTTCACGGTGAACAGCCCTGATAAATTTCGCACATGCAGGCTTCAGCATATTAAACGTCTCATATGCAGTCTGGTCTCGACTCGCTTTATAAATTCACTAAAAGCGTGAAAAAATCACATATAACAGGTGGAGTTTGAAATGTTTTTAGGTCGGGCCATGGCAACACATTGGCAGTCTTTATTAAAGCACCTTAAATATTTACGTTAATTGACCTTTCCCGCATTCCGAAAAGCAATGGCGCCGAGTGGAGATCAGGGTGGACAAAAATACAGCAAATGCAATAAACTGTCCTATTATCATCGTACGCACTGAAGTGGACAGTTCCCAGCACTAAGATTTGGATGGGTCGTTATCACCACTCTTAATCACTTGATACTACTTTTTTATACTATCAACATTAATAAGCAGGATAAGGTGCAATTTTTGGCAAAATTAAAAAAATTCTGTAGGTTGTGTTCAGACCCACCTTAAATTTTTGAAAAAGTAACGAAGAGTGGTTATAACAACCCATCAAAATCTAAGTGCTAGAAACTGTTTTGAACCACCTTAAAACTTTCATCATTTGCTCCTCATTAAGTGCTCCAATGATGGGCCTAGTTCTTTTGTCTCTCATCTAAAAGAAAAGTACTTTTGTCTGAGAATATGCAGTGACAAAGATTTTTTTTAACACAGTTTAGTGGGATTTGCAGAGGGGTTAATTTTTTCGGCCGCAGGTCATATGTATAATTTTGCATTTTTTGTTCCCACTTTGTCGTTAGTTGATTCTTCTGTAGTAATATCTAGTTGTTGTCTTTGAAAAGCCAACTTGGGTAAAGTTATTAATGTGCCTGTATGTAAATAGCTTTGTTTTTTGTAAGGTTGATAAGCTGAAAGTTCATTTGATAGCAGTTGTTCTTTATAAAAGGAGTTTTCAATACTCAGTTTTCAATTTATATCAACATGTAAATATCTAGCAAATGTTCTACGGGTTTCCTTAACAAAACTCATATCACGCCCCTTCAGCGTTTTCTCGTAACGTAATTTTAAGGTTTTAACTTGTAGCGTTTAGTTGGATCTTTTCATGATTTAGAGTGAAGTAGTATCGTTGACGATTCAGAATGAAGAATGCTGTATTTGACTCAATGATTGCTCCATTGGTTATTGTTGCGGAAGATAGCACAGTTCAACACTGTTTTTGTACTGTACAGTTACAAAATAAATGACTATTGCTATCTGAGTTATGTTTTCTTCAGTGTACTGAATGTGATAGGAGGTCTCTTGATGTGTGTAGATACATAAGACATGTACCTACTGTTTGGTGGGTCAGTTATTTAATCTCCATCTGCTTCCTTCCAATATGGGTTTTTTGGCCTTCTGATGTGCTTTTCTCAGGTCTACATGTGTCGGCGGCGTCTTCACCAGTCTGCCGCGTTGTTACAATACGCATGCGTATTTTTCGAAAACGTACCACAAGGATAGAAGTTGTCTTAATAGCCTGTATAGTCTTAATGCGAATGCGTATTTGAAAAACCATACCACAAGGACAAGAGACATAGGAAGTTCAAAGAGAATTCTTTTTTCCCGGTGTGGTGGTGGTTACCCCTCAACATATATCCGTACCTCCAAGATGAAAGTCTCTTCATTGAAATGATGTTCATAAGAGCACTTTTTCAATCTAGAAGGGCATTACCAATACGCATGTGCACTAGATTTGGTGTGCACCACAACGATGTTGAACCTTGTATGATACTAGGGAATCTGAACTGCTAGGGTCTTGGTGGGTGGGGGTTTGGGATGGATGGAGTACAAAATCATGTTTTCAATTTTCTGTATTAAAACTGTCCAAAGACTGTTCTTTTTTGTGTAGTAGCAAATATACTATGGACTGTTTAAAGATAGTCGAGTATTGACAAAAGTAACGTAACCCCCACCACCACGTCCAGGAAAAGCAATTCGCCTTATAGTTACTTAATCTCCTGGCCCATGTGGTACATCTAATAAAGTTGGGCATGCGCAGTAAAAAAGCAAAGCCGCGTTATTTGGCAAAGTTCGCCATCCTTGTGGTACACCTTAATGCACATGTGTATTGGCAATGCCCGAGTAAAAGAAACAAGCGCACTTTTGACAAAGTTCAACCTCGAAAGTGATGAAAAATTCAGGTGGGTATTGGTAAATTCAAATCTGTTAAACTACCTTTTCGTCCTATCCTTGTGGTATGGCTTTCAAAAGTACGCATGCATATTGAAACAACGTCAATGGTTCTTAAGGCTCTTTCTATTCCCTGTAAACCTCTATCCTTGTGGTACGTTTTCAAAAAATACGCATACAACAACGTTTTTGACATTCAGTGTAAACTATTGGGGTAGATTACTTGCTTCAAGCCAAACTAAACAAAAAAGGTGGTATGCGGAGGTTAGGGATGATTTTTCCTGGACTGTTTTCTTCCCGAACACTTCTGTCCTTTACAGTATGTAAGTGTGGTATCAAGCTGTATAAAGAGAATGCACAGGAACTGTTTCTAAAGGGTTGGGATGCGCCTTTGGGATTGCAGAAAATTCATTGTAGTAGCAAATATGGTATGTCTAAAAAAATATTGGATCCATTTGCTGTGATCGCTAAACGAACTCTCAAAGCAAGACAGTCGTAAAAATAGTTTAACTTTATTAATAAATCGTAAAACAATAACAAAGACAATTATACATCACCGGAACAAAGAAATTGTAATCCTTACAGACGTCTACTTTGCAGTGCGTATGTCGATTTCTTCGTTCCTTAACTTTATAAAATACCTTCATTCATTGCAGTTCTAACGCAAAATAAAACTGTGTTGCAGCCGTTATTAACAAAAGAAATACTTTCTCGAACTTCTTAGAGTACAAAGATGTCTATTGGCTGTGCAAATCAGTCTAATTGCTACTCCTAATCTAATCCTTTTTGTTGTGTTAACTTGCAGTAATTTAACAGTTTCGCCCTTTTTTGTCCTGTGCCCCAAACAGTCAGCAACAACACTTCGAGTTAAAAGCACTCTAGAAGATCAATGGAAAATCAAAACCGTCTAAAAGCTTTCACAGAGCAGATGTCACTCTTTGGTGCGTATCATATAAAAACTACGAATGTTTTACGTTGTGATGTTTTGGTTCACGGCCGCGCGACAGGCGATCTGGGGCTAATGCACTCGTGACGTCAGCGGGGGAAGCTGGTTTCTTAGCTTTTGAGGCGATCGTGTGTTCAGCTGGGTTTTATCTGAAATTTCTGGCCTTCAAATCCTGTGAAGTTTGCTCCCAGCCACCGAAATCATTGAAACCTCCAAGAAATGGCATGAGACAATATTGAGTCCGAGGTCTCTGACTATCTGTTCTCTTCCGGAGAATAGCATCGGAGACATCGAAGTAAAAGCGAGGAATCGAAAGTCTGTCAGAATGTGTCTGGATTAACTTGCTTTATACACCTATGAACCAATCGCCGATGAAGAGTTGTTAAAACAAGATAAAAAGGAACAAGGAAAACCAAAAGTTGTAGCGAATGATGGTAAATGGTCACACTGAAATTGGTTGCAAAAAAACGTATATTTGTTTGACGTACTAGGTACTCAACACAGTCAAGAGACGATGAAAACTTGCAATTATATGCTGGTAGTTAATTTTAAGAAGCTGGGAAAACCACAAAAAATGACTCGCCGAGACTCGGTTCTCTCGCTTACAGGAAGAAACACAAACAACTAAAATAACTCCAGCTACCGCCAAGAACATTTCAAAAATTTATTAAATCCACTTTGAAATCACTGGTTATCCTTGCAATGTGATTGGCTCTCAGCGGTGCGATTTACTCACGAATCGCACTATCTTTTTCTCAGCCAATGAGAATGGGATAGTAAAACAAAACAACCAATCAGATGTGACAGAGTGACTTAAGTTTATTTTTTTCCCGGAATTTGAGTGATTTTGTCATTCATTTTAGTAATGTTCCTTTTTCCTTTCACAGCCTGGTTTAGCATGTGTAGTTGTATTATTCTCACACAAATATTTCTTGTACACAATTCCTGTTGTGTAGGAGTAAACACCAATTTCCTTTAATATGTAATTCCTGTTAGTGAATCCACTTCCAAACCCTATTTCGTTTTTAGTTATTTTTACGTTTTTCCTGGATTCTACTATAAATTTGCTACTCTTTGCTCAGTAACTTCAGTCGATTTATCGCCTTCCTAAAGAGTGCTATTTCAAGCTGAAGTCATTTTCAATTCTTCTACTGATGTTTAGCTATCAATAGCATTTGTGTCACTCGTTCTCGTTTTTTTGCACTGTTGCATCTATTTGCTGTGCAATAAACTTGTAAATCTTTCCTCGGATTTATCGTTCTTCCGTCGACCGATCTTGGCCGTCTTACATTTGGGATCCGAGTTGTTTAAGTAGAGTTAAGCAAAAAAGAAAACGGGAACGAGCTAACATCTAGGAATGTCAGCTGAAGAGCAACTCACGGTTTTGAAGCAGAAGATAGAGGTTCTAGAGACAAAGCTCAACTAGCAGACAGCAGGTGGAAGTACCGGCACTGCATCCCCTGGGCAGATTACCGTCAAGGTCCCCAGAGAGCGCAAACTCAGAAGGTGCACCGATGGCCGAGATGACGGTGTCCTGGAAGAGATGCCAAGCGTGCTACTGCTGGACATGCCGAAGCTGACGCACTGTTTCGACGAAAGACTGACGGGAACCCAAACCCTGCGACGGTTCTTTGAACGCAAGCAACGTGACCGGAAATCCGTGAGGGAGTTCTCCCATGCATTGATGTTGCTGCTGGCACGCATGGAGCGCCTGGACGCTGGAGCTGTAACAGATAAGGACAAACTACTGCTGGACCAGTTTCTCGAGGACCTCAGTGACCCCCAGCTCCGAAGGGATATCAAACGTTTGGTCCGGGACCATCCTACTAAAACCTTCCAGTAGATACAGGACGAAGTCCAGCGCTGGATTGACTATGGTAGTTTTGAGAGACGTCCTGCAAAAGTTCGTGAGGTCATGGAAGAGTCTACCTGTGAAGAAGCTAGGGCACTGCCCAGTCTGCAGAGTGTGGTTAAGGAAGTCGTGGACACTTCACTGCTCCGTCAACAGCTCAATGCTAAACCAACGATTTCAGGAAGCCATTCCTCTGGTTTTGTCCATGTTGCCCAAACATATCAGTTCTCGTCCCCTCCAATTCAGTGGCCAGCCTCTGGTTCTAGTACCTTGATCGAATCCCTTAGTGTACCAGAACCAGAAAACCTTCAGATGGCCAACACCCTGGTAGACGCCTCCAAGACATGTTTCCTAATCCAAGTGGTGAACCCTTCCCCAAGAGATGTATAGCTAAAGCCGAGAACACGTCTTGGAACGGTACCAGGTGCAGTAAAGGTGCCCATGGAGACCAGCTGGAGCTCGAATTGAGGAGTAATGAAGTACTAGTGTCCTGCCCCCTAGGAGCTAAGCTTCGGAGGCCCTCCTCTCCAGAACCAGGTAAACCTATTTGCCCTCCTCGAGACCTTCCTGCAGAAATTAGCTTAAAGGACTTTCCGGGAACTTCAGACGAGAGGCCAGAAGCATTGCAGATTTTCAGTACTTATGCAGATGTGTTTGCCTGCGATGAAAGCAGCCTCGGCAGAACCACAGTCATGCAGCATCAGATATCCACATGTGATGACATCCCAGCGAATCAGTGGCACAGGCTCATTCCCCCAACTCAGCTGGCTGACGTCAAAGAGCATCTACAAGATCTGCTGAACAAAGGCGTGATCAGGTCGAGTTAAAGCAATCATGTCTCGCCCGTTGTGCTGGTCCGGAAGAAGAATGGTTCCCTGAGCATGTGCGTGGATTACCGACAGCTAAACACCAAAACGAGATGCTTTTCCTTTACCTAGGATCAAAGAGTCCCTTGGTGTCTTGGTGGTGCTAAACTGTTCTCCACCTCTGCCTATAATCACGTAAAAGTTGCACCTGTGTACAGACCAAACACAGCTTTCACCACCCCCTTCAGGTTGTTTGAGTACAATCGGATGCCTTTCGGACTTGGAAGCGCGCCCGGAACGTTCCACAGGATTATGCAGACCATTTTCTGTGACGAATTGTTGGAAATCCTGGTCGGGTACCTTGATGACATCATAGTCTTTAGCCAAGACATCAGCACCCACCTGCAGCGCTTAGAGATGGTGTTTCAGAAGTTGCCAGAAGATGAACTGAAGATCGAGGCTAAGAAATGTGAGTTCTTCTACACCAATGTGACGTACCTGAAACATGTTGTGTCAGCTGACGGTGTGGCCACTGACCCCACTAAGACAGAAGTAATTACAAACTGGACAAAACCAAAGACCCTGAAGGACCTGAGTTCATTACTGAGCTTCGCCTCCTACCACCGCAGATTTGTTCCCCTCTTCGCACAGCTAGCAAGACCTCTACACGAGCTCGTGCTCAAACTGTATGAAGGTGGAAAGCACGGTAAACAGAGGCAAGTCGGTTGAGTGCAATTGGAGCAGAGAGTGCCAGAACACATTTGAAGCCCTGAAGCAAGCCTCGACCAGCCCACCAGTGTTGGCCTACCCGGTGTACACAAAACCCATCTACTGTGGAGGTCGATGCGTCTAACGAAGACCTTGGGGCAGTGCTGTCACAGGAGCAAGACGGAAAGGTTAGACCAATAGCCCACGCTAAGAGGAGCAGACAGGAACATGCAAATGTATTCCTCCAGAAAGCTGAAACTCCTTGCTCTCAAGTGGGCCGTCACAGAAACGTTCTGAAAGTACCTGATCTCCTCCACCTTCACAGTGCTGACCGACAATAACCTTCTGACGTACCTGCAGTCGAAGTGCAAGCTGAAGGTTGCTGAACAACGCTGGGTGTCTGAGTTGGCTAACATCTCCTTTGATATCAAGAACCGTGCTGGAAAGCACAATGCGAACGCAGACGCTCTAAGTCGCCTTAATTGGGAGAAGCCTGAAGAGTGTGACATAGATCAAGTAGAGACATTGTTGGCATCAACCCTCAGTACTACAGCCTTACCCGAATGTCTTTGATAGCATGTACTCCATTCAGCAGTTTCCCAACAAGATGACCCTAGTGCAGTAGTTAATCAATTAACAGTGGACCCCACAACAATACAGCACCAGTCCAATACCCTCCTGGAATGTTAAGCAGCTAGAAAGGTTGAAGAAAGTTGATGCTGCCATTAAGCACCTAATCCACTACCATTCCATTGGTTGGAAGGCTACGCCAAGAGAAAAGTCGAGATCTGTGAAGTAAAGCAGTCTCTCAAGCAATGGGTCAAAATAGTAGAGAAGAGTGGAGTGCTCTATCGCAGCAGCTCAGACAACCATGGCAACAAGCACCTACAGCTTCTCCTGCCTGCCGGTCTCAGTGAGGAACTCCTGAAGGGTGTCCATGATCAGTGTGACCATCAGGGAGCCCAACGAAAAGAGCAGTTAATACGTGAACGCTACTGGTGACATTTAAAACAACCTGTCTGAGTGCGAACGTTGTATTGTAGCGAAGGGACCCTACCTAACAGTCAAGACCCCGATGACCAGCATCACTGCCTTCAAACCATTGGAAGTACTAGAAATGGATTTCTCGCAGCTTGAACCAGCTTCAGATGGTAGAGAGAATGTGTTAGTACTCCCTGATGCATTCACCAAGTTTACAGTTGCCGTGCCGAGATCAGCGAGCTAGCACCGTTGTCAAAACTCTGGTCCGTGATTGGTTCCTCGTCTATGGTGTTCCCAAGCGGATTCACTCTGATCAAGGGAGATGCTTTGAAGCACAGATAGTCCAAGTGTTGTGCCGTACTTATGGAATTAAGAAATACCACCCCCAAGGAAACGGCCAGCGTGAGCGGTTTAATCGCACGCTTCATGCATGACCTTTCGCGCACTCTCCAACCCGAAGAAGAAGAAGTGGCCTGAGCTCTTGAAGGAACTGTGTTACGTATATAACGCAACTCCTCATGCCTCAACAGGATACTCTCCACACTATCTACTTTTTGGTATCGACACCAAGGTACTAATTGATCTTTTGCTGCCAAATGACCATGAAGACCAAGCAAACAATGGTGAGTGGCTTACTTTACATCCGAATGCGGGAAGCCCACCAGCGAGCCCAGAACAAGCTCCAAACAGAAGCTATATTTCGCGAGCAGCAGTTCGATCGCCACAGGCAAGTCAAACCGGATACAATCCCAGTGGCGAAAGAGTTCTTACACGTAGCCACCTGGAATCCTAATCCTAATGGTATCCTAAAGTCTACAAGGTTGTTGACCGGCATGACATGCAATGTCTACGAGATTGAGCCTGCCAATGGCCAAGGCCCTAGTAAAACTATGAACCGTGCTGAGCTTCAAGCCAGACCACAGTCAACCCAGCTAACACCCAAGCGTAACCGAGTTCCTGCACCCAGATCCCACGATGAAACTTCAGATGGATCTTCTGATGAGAATGAAGACATTGAGATTAAAACTGAAGTTCTATTTGATGAGCTGGAGTCTTCAAATTCATTTTTCTCTGAAAAACCGAGGAATCCTTGGAATATATAGATGTGCTGCTTTTAGATATCCCAGGAGAAGACAAACCAATCAAATATACGTTTGTTCTTGGGCCATCGTCGTTTGATCAAAAGTAAGAAACAAACAGCAGTGATAAACATATTGAACTTGCACCTTTTTTGATTGTCTCAAATTGCACTCCACTCAGTTCAACTACCATTATAAAACATACAGCCCTTCTGAAGCCGACTGGTTGAAGCTTTGGTCCATTTTGTCCCAGTTGGCATCTTATCTGGAAAAGGAAGATTATAAACATCTTACCGTCCCAAGTTAAATATATTAAAAGAAACCCAGACCAGTATTAAGACTGAACAAATCAGCACCATCTACATGTAAAACACCAACTGTAAATTAATCAATCAGTTCACTAGTTAAGATGACGTATTGCTTGGCAACTAAAAATGGCTATGAAAGAGACTATGGAAGGCCTCCATAAGCAATCAGGTGACACCAGCACTACTTCTGAGGCCACAATACATTTGATCATCCTACTTCTTGTTTTTTGATTACTTTCCATAACCAGAAGGCTATAGGGTAAAACCTCCTGTGATCATCAATTTGTACTTCTCGCAACAAAGGAAACCCATGAACCAATTAACATATTACCAATATTAGTTTTCTTTTTTATTCATACATACATACATACATACATACGTACATACGTACATACATACATAACAGAACTATAAATTATCATGAGCCTCTGGCTCAGGGGACTGTGTGACCACCCCCTGTGTAATTTGAAATTAAATAAGTTATCTTGTCGTATCTTAACATGCCTGAACCGAGCAACACAATATTTAAAGGTTAAGCTTACCTCTGATCAAAAAATGTAGGACTCATTTCCCTTACATGTAGTTACATCAACGTACTCACAAGAGCTACAGAACCACAACAGTCAGCTCCAGCTCTCCAGCAACTTGGATAACATGGGTGCAGCTGTTCATTTCAATATGGCATTTTCAAGGCACCATGATCTCAGATAACTTTACAGATCTGGTTGGTGCTCCAGGAAACCACAACTTTACAACTCAACATATTCTTAGTTTATAAATAAATGCAAATTATACAAAGAAACATCTACACACCTTTATACTAGTGCCTACTTTTTAATGTTTTATTGTTTGTTTTTTTTTTCATGGTCGCCATGGGGTAAAACCCTACTGCGATACCTTTTTTTCTACTATTTACAACAGAAGAAACCCAGGAGCAGGCTACTATAATATGCCTGAACCAAGCAACATAACATTTAAAGATCAAGCTTTCCTCTGATCACAAAATGCAGGACTCATTTTCCTTACATGTAATTGTAAAATACCCACAAGGCCTACTGGAACACAACAGTCAGTTCCAGCCTCCCATGCAGCTGCTCATTTCAATAAATACGGCATTTTCACGCCACCATGATCTCAGATAACTTCACAGGTCTGGTAGGTGCTCCAAAAAAAAACCAGAAGAAACCCAGGAACAGGCTATAAGCTATTAGTGGAATTCTACTTGTACACTAATGCAAATACTGTAATCTGATTGGCTGAGCCATTGCACACTATCAGCCATTAGTGTGCAGTGGCTGGAACTCGTCTACGAAATGGCGACGTCTTTTCGTTTTGCCAAAGCTTTGGAGGAAAATTCTGATGAAAGTGGTTAATTAAAATCATGGCAAAGACTAAACGAAGGACATTTACGGTTTCTTAACTTAAAAAAGTTGAAATTGTTGAAAAAATGATGCGCGCGCGTGCACGACTTCAATTTTAATTGTCAACTCAATCCGGACGATCTTTTTAAGGTTCAAAGTGTAATAATATGTCGAGAAATAATTGGAAATCGTTCTTTGAATTAAACTTTAGTAAGAATTCTACTAAAACAATTAGATTATTCGCTCTCTATTTCTATGAGGTGATAGTTGATTCGGCCTTTGGCCTCATCAACTATCACCTCATAGAAATCTCGAGCTCATAATCTAATTGTTAATTATAATAACACACTGAATTTTTTGTCACAATCCTAGTTTCAATGAGTAACACAGATCCTAAAGAAATTTTGCAAATAATTCCACTTCTTGGAATCATTTGTGATGCAGATAAGTAACAGAGATCCCTTTTGCGCTACATGCAATGGCATTTCGAAGTTTCTTAGGCCGACAGACATCAGAGGAATTTAAGAAGACAGTAGTCATAATTGTAGGGACAGTTTTTTGTTATTGACGTCTAACAACCAAAAGAATAAGGCCAAATTAAAAGAGATGGGGAGTGGGGGGGGGGGGGGGGTCTGAAAAGGAAAGAGGACAGAGGGTACTTGCTTTACATGTGAGAACAGGGAAAACAAGAATTTTTACGAAAAAATAGGAAGCAACCCATGAGACAGTTTTAAGACAAATTTAATTATTGTACATGGTAAGAAACTTGCAAAGCCAACTCGTTTTGCACGTTATAACGACACCCTGTATTGGTCCTACAAAAGACAAACAATAGTCCTAAGAAACTGTTTATTTCTTGTTCCATATGCTGTGGACCTTGAGTTATATTACACAATTGTACAAAAGAACAAAACGCTTGGGCTTCAAAAATACAGGTTGATCAGGAAAGGCTATTCATAGCGATGAGAAAAGACAATTACTACAGTTTCTTCAACAACCGAGGAATCATTGTTCGTGGCGTGCCAGATTTGTTTACAGCTTCAAATGT
>JAHPZR010036393.1:17500-33975 GCA_019787425.1 Platygyra sinensis
AACCTGTGAATTTCTAATGCATTGAGCAGGCTAGAACAAAAGCTCTTTTTTGTACAGGTACCTAGGAGTAAGATGGTATGGAATGGATAGAATACTAGTTCAGCACAGGTAACTCCCCAGCATCCTACTGGGTTGGTGCAACAAATTGTTAAACAAAGTATTAATTTGGAAAAGAGAACTTCAGTGAGAGAAAAGTCTCTTTGCTCATGAACACAACACAACGGCCTGCATCACTAGAACCGAGACTGCAATAATGGATTACCCAGTAAATACTTACAGTCTAGAGTTTCATCAACAGATTGAAATGTTACAAGCACTTTGCAAAAAAAATTCACAGCTACCAATTCAAGAAGGGAATATGTAATACAGGGAGCCACTCCTTTGATACTGCACTGGATTACGTACTATGTACATGTGCGTATTATTACATAACCCCAATGTACCTTCTGCAGTGAAGTTGGGTATGTCATCAACATTGTACTGAGATGAACTATTCTGCAGTTTTCCCAATGCATCCTAATGTGAAGAAATAATAATTAAATGAAATTTCAAAACACTCTATCCTTGTTATCATTGTTTGTATTGCTGAAACTGCCTACATTGAATTGTACACTGTTACCCTCTTCTAACTGAAAAGACACAGAAGTTACTAATTAGAGGGTGTTTACCTCAAGACAAGCATCAAATAACTTTCTTAATCTTGCTTCTGGTGGCAAATCAGTGGGAATTTCTTTGTAAAGCTCTGACATACAAAAAGTGAGAAATTAATTATAAAATGATTAAGGATATTTTACTTGTAAAATAGAGTTAACTAATTAAAGCTTATTGCAGCCTTCAGTTTTCCATATAAATTATATATCCAGTTTTGGTGGTTACAACAGCCACATTACATTTAGCATGTGATAAAGGACATTGTGTGACTCTGTTCTTATGCAAGAATGGCCTGTTTACTTATATATTCACAAGAACTGACCTTGGGTCTACAGTTTTGTGTTAACAACGTTCTCGCTATTGTTAATAGCTGAAAGTGATAAAAAGTTATGCCTATTGCCGTTATACTATTTGTCTCCTTCTTTGTTACAATGTTATCTTTGCATTTAATATTTAATATTTAGTAATATTTAATATTTCTATAGTGCTTTTTACAATAGAAGATCAAAAGCGCTTTACATGTCTAGTAAATCCAATCTGCATGTCCACACTATATTTTATTACAGTCTTATACATGCTAGTTGTTTATATTTTCCCCACCACACCCTCCCTTTGCTTCGTTCAATAAAGCTGGACTATGGCTTGGGTGCACAACTGCCACTCTTTCAAGTGTGTAGCATGCTGGGTGGGACGACCACCTTAATGTCACTGCCACCTTCATTGCAGTACCCAGTTTAGGGTGTGTTGCTGCCACCTTCATTGCAGTACCCAGTTTTGGGTGTGTTGGTGCCACCCTCATTGCAGTACCCAGTTTAGGATGTGTTGCTGCCACCTTCATTGCCGTACCCAGCTTAGGGTGTGTTGACACCACGTTCAGTTACTGGCATATTTTCTTTGTTTACATTATTAGTATTCTATTCACCAACATTCATGTTCATGCTCAGTTGTAATAAGGTGTGGGAAAAAATGATTGATCAGCGGAGTAAGTCAAGCTGGGACAGCTTGCCTTAGGAAGTGTTTAAGATGTGACCCAAGCGAGTTTTGGGTGGGAGGGTGGGCTGTTCACGTCTTCCTGGCTCCGCTAGAATGTTTCGCGCCAAACCGGAATTTATCATCAGCAATTACATAATCGCACATGAGACTGCTCAACCGGCCATAAAAAACCCATTATTAAGTGTATTTCGACTTTGCATATCATTATGAGTGTTATGAATAGTGACTAAGTTGTTAAATGATATAAGGCTCCTACACATCATCAGCCCAAAGGCCCTTTTTTGAAACCAGGACAATAAAAATATATATGTGTGTTATTGGCTGGCTAGGAGGTCCATATAGGAAAAAACTGTGACCAAGGTCTTGAAAATGAGGCCGCAGCTTTAATGTCTGAGACGACATTAATGTCCGTAGCATATGAATGGTAAATATTAAACTTTTTCACTTCATAAAAAAGATCAGAAAAATTGCATTTTCCACCATGTGATGCTTTGTTTGTATCATGTGTTACATATGTAACTGCTTGTAATTTCTCAAAAACATAAGTAACATACATGTGCACACCGGTATATGTTTGGCTGTCCTTCTAGAAATCAACTCTTCTTAAATTTGGAGAAAAAAACTAAATACAACTTTTTGCAATAATCATCCTTCTTTAATGAGGGTGACACTTACCAGAAAAGCTGACAAACCTGTGGGCGGTGGGAGGCGAGCACTCTCACCACTGCATTGTCCCTACATTAGCCCTTAAATCATACTCTTTCCATGTAATCTGTGTTGTGATCTCAGATATTTTGTCTTAACTTAAATTAATTTCTACCAAAGATAAATTAAACATATGTACATGCTGAAGTGGGTGAATGTCGCAACACATTTAATTTTGGCCACAATGCTCTGTCCACATCAAAACATATATTAACCCTCACTGAGAGCCATGAGGAGTAACCCGTTAACCATGCAAATCAGGCCATGGTTAACCATGTTCTTACATTGTAAGTAATGTGAATTCATATCTACAACAGGAATGCAGAACTGCTGACGTAAGACTCCTGTCACCATGATAACAAGAGGTAAAAACTAACCAGACTTAGCTGAAGGAACAGATGAGAAGACAAGGGACTTGCGTTCCTTTCTTCCACGGACAAAGCTAGATCTTCTTTTCTTTCGTGCACTCTTTGTCACACTTCCTTTCTTCTGGGTGACCTGGAAATTATCATAAAAGCATTAGTTATTAAAAATGTATAATTGTTATCAATATCAAACTATATTAAAATGACAGTGGCAGCATTCTACCTTTCGGAATCGGCTTTGTCTTGAGAATTTGAATCCACTTGCTTGCAGACCTAAATCCTTGTTTAAAAAAATAATAGAAGTTATTGAAACAAATGGCTTTCTTTTTTGATCCACATCCTTCATGCTACGGAAACGAAGACCACTCACTTCAATTACATTCCACTTTCTCTTGTGAAAACCTTAAGGTTACTGTAGACCTCCAAGAGCTAATTTTCTCCAAGATACTATTTAAAATTCAAAACTACATGTACTACTTAATCTACATTTTCTTAAAAAGATTATTTTAAAGAAGGAGAAGTGATTTCTAAAAACAAGTTAACGATTTGTAAACTGTGATAAGCCAATTACACGTAGAATGTGACCACCATCAAGTTGAGTGGTAACAATTTTTGTGGCTATCTCATCTATCCTCTTTTGTTTATCTCTTGCATCTTGCAATTTCTCACTTTTGTTGATTGTATGTGTCTCTTAATATACACTGTATTAGGTGATTGTTTATGGTCTCCATGTTCCCAAATTTGATTGCAAGGGCAAACTGCAATTGAATTTCATCATCCCCGTCTTCTGGCACACAAGGTGTTGGTGTGCGGAATTACTGGCAGCCTTTTCAGATGAGTTTTTCCATATTCTTATACAATAAAGAGGCCAATGAATTACACCTTTAGTTTTATTATGCACGTATAAAACAAATATATATATTTTTTTTGTATTTTAATGATATTTATTGATTATCAGTTTTACGTACAATTCACTACACTCACTTACTACCTTACTACACTTACTTACACACACTTACATACAAGCACACACACACTCCTTCATCATCATTTTTTTTACATCTAGTTTTTTACAGACGCATACCAAATGACAAAAGTACTAAGATACTAAGATTAAAATTAAAACAAATAAAATAAAACAAATATGGTATTATCTGAAATCAGCTTGGCTTGCATGTGTAGGATTTATTCAAAGACTATCCTCTATCCCTTCTCTTTTTCCCTTTTCCTCCTTTTCCATTTATCTGCTGATCTGGTGGTTTACACTTGCTGCTGAATGTTTCATGGTGGATTTCAGCTTTTACAAAAATTGACATATTTTTCTTGTGACGCCCCTCTAGTAACAGCAGTCAGAAAATTCTCTATTGTTGAACTATAAAAGAGATTTTCTAAGCAACAACAGAAATACTCAAAAAGCCTCACACCCTTTTTTAGCTCATAATCTCCAGAGTGATACAGTCCAGTCAGTTTGGATGTCCGTGGTAACACAAGGGTTGATAACTTAAAAAACACTTGCACATACCTACCAAAACAAATCTGGCAAAAGAGATTGTTGTTTTTGGTTTATTAGCTTTATAATGATGTATAGTTTGCCAAGCTTTTCTTTAAAGCAGCAAGCAGAGGACAGTTTTCCCAGAGCAGCCATGAAGGTCTACAGTGGGGTTTAGTATGACTATCTTAATTTGAACCCTTTCTATTTTATATGTGTGACATAAATCTAATACCACTGTTTAGTAAATCCTATTCATGATCTTGATCATTTATATTTATAGTTAACAATTAATTAATCTTTGGAAGAGTGGGTCAAAGTATATTTTTACCACAATTGCTGTTAATCTCGCGATCTGATTGGCTAATAAGAGTCCATACCACACTACTTGTGTCAATGTGTTGCACAATGCCTTTTTCAGCTCACGCTCTGAAAAATCATTTTCTTTGACCTTGATTTTGTGGTTAAAACAAATCAAAATGTGGCTTTTCGTGGTCTGTACTCTTATCGACAACGAGTACGAGTCATTACTCTTTTCCCAAACATTTTTTTGTATTGTTTCTGCATGTTGCAGAAGTTTTTGAAAGTAAAGGCTGACGAGTACAAGTCGCTCATATGCATAATGCATATGAGTCAGTGTTTTCAATTGCTAACAAATCTTGATAAAGATTCTTTGATATTGTGGTAAAAAACAAATTGAATGTGGTTTAGCGTGGTCTTTTCTGTTATCGACAATGATACACATCATCACAGCGGTCAAAATTTGTTGTGGACTCACTTAATAAATAAATAAATATACTGTTTATTTGCTACATTGCAGAATCAACTGAATTAAAGGGCTAAAATTTACAATCAATGAATAATTAAAACTACAACAACTGTAAAAACAATAAAAATATCTTAATCAAATATTTACATATTTACTAGCGAATGAGATAAAGGAACCTGAACACTGGGTCCAGCAACAACTCCTATTAGTATAATCAATATTTCTATTGCTGTTGCTGGGTCGCAGATTGTAACTATGACCACTAGTTGCTGTTTTCGGTATGAGAAAGTTAATGGGGTGGTCATTTTGTGACCTTGTGTGCCTTGTGAATCCACAACATTTTGACCACTGTGATGACATGGCAAACAGCTAGCAAGAGTGGTAAGGAAAAGACAATTAAAGAGGCTGCCATGGCAATCCAAAGCCTTATTATGAACCCTTCATACTGTAATTTGAATTTATCCCTAATCTTCAAATTGAAACACCATAGAGGAAGTATGACATTGTTGTCTTTGAACTCTTTTACAGAAAATATTTTAAATCCATAGTTTGAACCAATAGCCAGCCCTACCTCTGGTATCTCTTCAACTGCTTTGGCTCTTTTCCTGAGTGCAAAGGAACTACAGTTAACTTAACACAATACATCTTTTACATCTAAATACTCAAGATGATTCAAGCTAAACAAATGAGCAATAATGGCAAAAATAACATTAGTAATACCAAAAAGCCCCTCATAGCATAGCATAGTGTTATTTTGAATACAGTTAAAAAAAAAGAATATCGAGAGAAAATTGAATTTGAAGTTATCCATATTTCAACTAAAATGGATGTGTTTTCACCAGTTACACTGGAGTAGGGTGAATGGTAGACATTGGAACAAACAGTTAGATTTGTACGGCCTTGTACCAATCCAACAGTATAAGAATAAATACCAAAATAATTTGAACTCATTGTGTACCAATTTAATGGACACTTTCCATTTGGGTTCAAAAATAATTTTTAACAGGGCTAGATTTTCTGAATGTGAGTTATTTTTTCATGTAAATGAAAAGTTTGGAATACATTCTTGAATACAGTACTTCGAGTATTGGTGCCACTATAACGAGTAAAGTAACTGGAATAAAAACTTATTTTGAGCACTTGCTTAGCATGTTCTCTTTCCGTGTACTGCATCCGCCATCTTACATGTATAAACAGAAAGCTTGGTAGTCCTCAATGGAAGGCCCACTCTCGATCAAGGTGACTGTATGGCTTTTATGCATTGCATTGCCTAGCCTAAGGGATACACTAACGGGGTAATGGCAAATTAAACAGAATCATCCATAACTGTTGCTTCATCTAATAATGCAAGGGGAAATCCCAGGAAAAGCTAAACAGTAAAGGCTTTAGAACCAATATATCTGGTAACTAGAGGAGTCATGCAGGCCAGTCAACACATTTTTCACTCTACAGAAATTTACCACTTAACTTAACCCATTGACTCCTGGAGCTTTTTGCCAAAAATGCTATTCTTTGGACATTATTAAAGATTTTACACCTGGAAATAGGTCATATTAGCTCTGATTTACTCAAAACGGCATTTGCAAAATGACAGCAAGCCTTTCTTTTCACTAACACCACATATTGTGACATTTTTGATCAGGCATGCAGAGAAATCAGAGTTTTTGGATGAGAAAGTGACCTACATCTTTAGCCTTTTTGTTTTTTAACCTTTTTGCTCCTTTCCTTTTTCACCTTTTCTTATCTTTTTGCTGCAGTGATTGACCTTCTACTGGGCTGCTTCAAGTTCAAAAAATTCTGAGAAAGCACCCTGGGTATGGGCAAATTTTACCACGGAGTAGCCACGTGTTGCCGCAGGAAATTTTGCTCCAAGTTTTTCACTCAAATTTCTGAGCAATTATTTTGTGGATATTTCAGGCTCCACTGAGCTGATCACTTTCATCTGGGTATCATTGGAAAGATATTTTTCCCTTGCAATACTTGAGTATGAATGATGCTAATTTTGGTCAAAGGTGATGACATCAGAAGTGAAACAAAGGTCAACACTCATCACAACTGGTTGTGGCCGGAATAGGAGCCATTGGGTGTAACTTACTATTGTCTAGGTTAAACAGTGACCAAGGTAACTGCATAAGTCTGTTGTTCTACATTAGCTTGGAATAGCTCAGGGCCTCATCAAGGAAAAACAGTGTTTTGTCAAGTTAAAATACTTTTGAACCTGGCAAGATTGGGATGACAAGTCTGAGGTAAGTCAAATCACATGGCAGAATGGAAGAAAAATTGATGGTGGGAAGTGGGATTTGCAAACTCGACTTTAGACTGTCTTACTTTGGCCAGTCAGCACAAATTGGAGAGGAAATTTTTTTTTCCTAGATTGTCCTGACTTGGACAATGACAATAGAATAGCATAAGAGTAGATACTAATATCAAGTGATAAAAGAGATGCAGAGATATGATATTAGTATTTTAGGAGTAAGTGAAATGAGGTGTAACTCTTGTGGGAGGTTAAGGATAGCTACAGGGGAAACTGTGCTGTACTCAGTGTTGCATCACACGTATTGAAATCAAGAATGCTATAAAGAAGTTAAAAACAGGAAGGCTGCAGGATGTGATAATGTACCACCAGAGGCAATTAAGGCAGAAGGAGACATGTCAGAGGAGGTTCTTTTGGACTTCTCCAACAGGGTATGGACTGAGGAAAAGATATCAGATGAGTGGAAGAAGGGTCTCCTAATCAAGCTGCCCAAGAAAGGTGATCTGAGCTACTGCAAAAACTGGCACGGCATCCTGTTGCTGAACATGACATGGCAAGTAAGGTGTTTGCAGAGTGATCCTGGAGTGCATCAAGATCGCGCTGGATGAAAAACTGAGAGAGGAACAGGCTGGCTTCTGAGCTGGCTGAAGCTGTACAGATCAAATAGCAACACTGCGGATTATTGTGGAGCAGAGCATCGAGTGGCAGTCCTCCTTGTATGTCAACTTTATAGATTTCGCAAAGGCCTTCGATAGCATCAGCAGAGAGGTTTTGTGGAGGTTCTTCCGGCACTATGGGATGCCTGTAAAGGTGGTCACGATCATCAGAGCTCTCTGTGAAGGTTTTTCTGCACAGGTGGTACACAATGGACAGAGGACCCTACCATTGAATAAGAGGACTGGGTTAAGACAAGGACAGCCTTTGACAGGAAGAGAGGTATTCAGTGGACCTTTACGACATCTTTAGAAGACCTTGACTTTGCCAATGATCTGGCCTTACTGTCGCACAGAATACAGGATATGAAGGATAAGACACAGGCCTTGGAGGTACTAAGTGTGAAGGTAGGCCTGAAGATCAATGCCACCAAGACAAAGTTGCTGCGTATTGGTACCAAATATGACAATGGTGTGTAGGTCCTAGGGCAGATTGAGGAAGCGGATGAGTTCACATACCCTGGGAGCATTGTAAGCAAGAAGGGGGCACTGACGAGGACATTCAGGCACGAATTGGAAAGGCAAGACAGGCATTTACAATGTTGAGACCAATATGGTGATCCACAGCACTAACAACCAAGACCAAGCTGAGAATCTTTGGGTCAAATGTGAAGGCAGTGCTCTTGTATGGTTCTGAAACTTGGAGGCTGACTAAGAGACTGGAGCAGAAGTTGCAAGTGTTCATCAACAAGAGCCTGAGGAACATCTTGCAAATTTGGTGGCCTAGAAAAATCAGCAACAAGGAGCTTTGGAGACAAACAGGGCAGCGACCGATAGAGCAAGAGATAACACAAAGAACTTGGGGATGGATTGGCCATGCGTTGGGGAGACCAGATGGACATGTAGCCAAGAGAGCACTGGAGTGGAACCCAAAGGGGAAGCGAAAGAGAGGAAGACCCCAGCACACCTGGCGACGTACGAGAATGGCGGAGCTGAAGACAGAAAATCTCACATGGAATGAGGCAAAGGGCACTGCAAAAAAACAATGTGAGGTGGCGTGTTCTGGTTGACGCCCTATGTTCCACTAGGAATGAAGAGGATTAAGTAAGTAGTAATATCAACTGAGTAAACCAACTGTTAACTGGACATTACAATACCATCAATCAACATCAGATCATCAGATCAATGCTATTGTAACAAGTATTATAACAAGTGCGCATTGACAGAACAGATTGTACCAGTAAGTCTAGTTTTTTGTCTTGGATGTGATGAAGATGTCACTGTGTCGCACAGGTACGAGGGATCCCGATGTTATAAATATTGTTTAGGGATATTTTTCACTGTAAAAGTTCTATTAGCGCTTTAATCAAAATAAAATGAACCTCAAACATAAGTTCCACTTGTTCAGGATACAGTAACTGAAGAAATCATTCCTCTTTGATTTGCTATTAAAAAAATCACCTTGCTATAGATGTAATGACGACATTTTGCTATGTTAACTAATTTAGAGCTTTTATGCTTGATGGCTTTCTGTTTAGTATAAGTGTAGAGATGCAACAACTGCGTTTTAGAAGCGTCAAGGATGATTTCTCTTTTTTGAATGACTTATTAAACAGTTTAAATTCCTGTAAAACAAGAGAGTGTGCATTATGTCACTTGTCCTAAACAGGATCTTGAAATGGAGGCTGTTGTTCTAAACAGGGTAAGGATTTCATATCCTAGGCGGCACCCCTATACCCAAACATGGGTCAAGTATGTTTCATGGAAGGCATCCCTACATTCACTGTCATCCTTACATGTCACTAGATTGTGGGATGAGGGGCAGCAAAAGTTGTTGGGTGTCTTTGCAAGTTCTCTTTCCCTCCAACTACCAACCCTAAGATACTGTAGCTGGCTCTTAAAATTACTTGTACATAATATTTATAATTTATTTTTATGTAATTTATTTCATTTTTTGATTACTTTAATTATTTTATAGATTTATTTTCTTCGGAGATATTAGCAATTTGCTATCAACTAATTCGAAGTAAAATAAAGTCTTTGATTGATTGATTGCAGGCTACGTGTACCTTCTCGGCCTAGCATTCCTTCTAATGCAAGCTTACACTGTACATGACTTTCCCCATCTGTAAATTTGCATGCTGTATAAAGAACAAGAGCGAAGGAAAGAGCTCCATTATCCTTTACTTGCTTCACTAAGTAAGGTTGGCAGATTCCTTCATGATCCGACGAACGAAAAGACTGTGTCATAGGTTCTGTCCTGGTGTGCGGGTTCACAAGGGAATAAACATTGTTTTCTTTGTTTACGAGTCATTGGTTAGCTGTTGTGTATTGTTTGGTCCTTTGTAGCGGCTCTTGTGAACCGGTACACGAGGACAGAACCGTGTCATAAACAAGTTATAAACTTACCTTGCCGCAGATCTTGTTGCAGACGCCATCGACGACGCCATCTTGAATTTAGCGCGAAAAACGACGTATGGTTTGCGCATGTCAAGAAACCGATTTCCGCTAGGGAGGACTGGAGCGGGTCTTGTTTCCGGGTCGCATGACATACGAGTACAAGGAGAGTGTTTTAGCGTTTAAGCCTTTCTGTTTGCGTTCTTTTTGCAGACCTTGAGCTTAGAATGTGATGGAAACCAATGGCTTGGTATTGGACTAGTTCTGATCTAGCTATGTGATCGGTTTGTGTGAACTATTCGGGTGAGAAAATGACATATGTGGTTACACCATTTGAGCCGAAGACAGCACTGTTGTGAGCCCTGCTATGGGTCAACAGCAAGTCAAAGCTCTTGCGAAGTCTGGAAAAGGGATTAAATCATCTCTAAGGACTAAAGACGTTGAAAAATCTGAATTTCATACTGCACCAGGTACGATAAATAACGGTCATAACACTGTTTTTCATTTCCACAGCGGATGTTGTTGCTATCTGTTAAACCACACATTAACTTGTTATGTTTTGAAGCTGTTGAATACATGTAGTTTGTAGTGGAATTTGGTCAAATATTTCCTGGTTGCATACCAGTTAGGTTAAGATGGATGGGGTTGTTGAATTCCTCACAAACAAAGCTTAATAATGTCTATGAAAATTGAGGTGACTGACAGAAAAAGAAATTTTCAAAGTGGAATGCATTTGAGAAATCTACAGCGGGGTCGTAATTTGGCACGTAGATGTACATTACAATTTCAGCAATTTCAATGGTTAACCAAGCAGCTTGCGTCGGCCATAATTTTTCGAAAACTTTATCCGCATAAATCTTTGACTCGAAGCCGCATTAACTCAAAAAACACATTTGCCTAATCGCGATCGATATGGGTGATTTGAATCTCTAATACCTTATCGAGTGGGCATGCATGCTTTAATTATGTTATGAAAACAGAACATTGGAGGATTGAAAATAATCAGCAGATAAATACTTACCAAGTAAGACGCTAAGTCAAAAGTTACACCTTAAGACAGTTGTGATTGCTTCATAAATAATGATCTTTGTTTTGTATTTTCCCGAATGAAAGCAATATTCTTCAGGCTTGTTGTAATACCCTCTTTGTATTCATTGAATGCAATATCACGGTTATCACCATTGCAGTCTATATTAAGCTAACATCAAAAATCAAGATATATTATTTATATACCTTGGTGTAGGTGGACAGCTCTGTAGCCAGAATCGTTATACATTGTATAAAGTAACAACATTTGCTATAAACATTTTGAAATCCTTTTTGGGATAAACTTGTTATGAGTGGTTTGTGTGTATTAAACTTACAACACTTGTATGTTAAGTATGCTGAATGAGCTGGATGGTTAAGAGTGTCGTATTTTCCTTTTTCCTTGTATATGTGATGTACATGGAAGGCTTGTGTGTATTCTTCCAATTTAAGAATGATGGCATTGTATGTATTTACAAGCAAATTAAGTTTCATCCAGGCTAAACCGAAAATTTATGTCCTGTGCACAACTATATATATAAATTGGGCTAAGATAAAAAAAGTAATGCGTGTTTGAAAAATGATGCCTTTTTCCAAGAATAAGTAGCAATGGTGAGTAAAAATACCTACTTTTGGAAAATCAATCTGACCATTCTTACTACTTTTTTTATCCAAGATCTTTCAAGGCGGCCTTTGCCAGAAACACCATTACAGCAGCTTCCTGGGGAATGGAACTCTAAAGATGATCTTCTAAATGATGCAGACAACCAAGATAAATCAATTTTTGTGGCAATTCATGACTTTCAAGCTGCTGGTAATAATCAGTTGAGCATTCGAGCTGGGGAAGAGGTAGCTATTTTGCGTTACAATGACACCGAAGAGTGGTGTGAAGGACAGGCAAGAAATGGAAACATTGGCTGGTTGCCAAGTAGCTATGTCAAACCAGTCAACAGCTTAGAAAAACATTCTTGGTATCATGGAACTATAGCACGTAATGTTGCAGAATACCTGCTAAGCAGTGGAATTAATGGAAGTTTTCTTGTTCGTGAAAGTGAAAGTAGTCCCGGACAATTATCCATCTCACTACGGTTTGATTCACGGGTGTATCATTACAGAGTTAGCAATGCTCCTGATGGCAAAATGTATGTTTCCAATGAAAACAGATTTAACACAATTGCTGAACTCATTCACCATCATTCTGTACACGCCGATGGACTCGTAACAACTCTTCATTATCCAGCAGCAAAGACTGACAAACCAGCGGTGTACAGCTTTTCTCCTGAGCCAGATGAATGGGAGATACCAAGAACAGAAATTGCTATGAAGCATCGGCTGGGTGGGGGACAGTATGGGGAGGTTTATGAGGGAGTGTGGAAGAAGTATGATAGACAAGTGGCTGTGAAGACGTTAAGGGTGGGTAAACTCTGTGCTATAGATTAGAATTTACCAATTGCATGCCTCTTTTGTATTGGTTAATATGTAGATGTTGATCTCTTGGGTGTGTTTGCTCAAAGCAGAATTAAACTGCAGGAGAAGATTTGACGTAACATTCAGTTTAAGAAGTTCTCGTACTTACTCAGTTTTCTCCATTTTTTGTTATCACCTTTGGACAATGCTGAAGTTACCTAGAATTCTTTATTAAAACATTGGAATAACTTAAAACAGGATGACTGTTTATTGGCTTTGAACAACTGTGCCCTTGATAGAAATGAACTTTATTATCTGATGCCACTATGCACATACACATAGGGCAGCAATAATTATCCACAAATGAAATTGATCTAGCGGTTTTCAATTGAGTGAAAAAAGACCAAAACCAAACCAGTTATTGCCAATTATTCGATTACTCAGCCAATCTCACACTGTAGTAAAACCAAAACCAAAACAAGAGAAATTGCCTGATTACTGTTGATGCTCAACTGAAAACCACTCTATGTAGAGCATAAATGCACATTAATTTACTATTCTGATCACATGTGCTAGAGTGATAAACTTCACCTTGACTTTTAACTAACCAATGACTGTTTAGAATGACTGACAAATGAATGGCAGAACAGAACCAATGAACTAGTAGATTTAAGTAAACTAATGGAGAAAAAGGGCAGTTACGCAGAGGAATGAATCAATGAACCAACAAAGAAAAAAATCTATGAATCAGATTTGCTCTGTCATGTTGTTATTATCTAAACTGAAATGACTGAAACAATAGCAAGCTGCTGTCCAGACAATGTCAAAGCTAACTAGTGTCTTAAATTTCCTGCAAAAGCAATTTACCAGTATTTATTAAATAAAAAACAAATCACTTATGATGAGTAATGATTTGAACTTGAGGAACATCTTTCTTATGTTCTGATTTAGTTACAATTTGCAGAGTTTAGGCATTCATACCTATTTTTTAATTAACGTGATAATGTATTCTAGGAAGAAACAATGGAAGTAGATGAATTCTTAAAAGAAGCATCAGTCATGAAGGAAATCAAGCATCCACGACTGGTGCAGCTCTTAGGTGTCTGCACAAGGGAGCCACCATTCTACATCATCACAGAATTCATGCCTAATGGTAACCTGTTGGACTATTTACGGAGTTCTGCCAGCAAGGGTTTGAATGCTATCACTTTGATGTACATGGCAACACAGGTGGCCGAGGCCATGTCTTATTTAGAATCAATGAACTTTATTCACAGGTTAGATCTTATTTCCCACACTACATGTATATTGATACACTGTAGCTTATTGTGACAGCAACAAACGGGAAGGACTACACACATCTGGGTAGTACCTTTTTGCAGTTAGGTAATGATACAGATGTGTTCAAAAGGGGATTGGATGGGGATGGGATTCAATAAAGATTGGCATGACCTTCCTTAAAATGGTTAGGAGGGGTCAAAGATTTTGACCATTTGGTTACTACATTCATTTAACATAAAAGAGCACTGTCCCCCTTTCATAGATATATCTGCCAGTGCAGGGTCATTTAAAAAATGTGGAGTAGGCTACTTATTTAGTTGAGTAGGTGAATAATCTTGCCACATTGTGGAAAAAATTCGGAAGAATATTCCAGGAAAATTTCTGGCCAAGATCATGAAGTAGATATTGACTTTCCCTGGCAGTCAGCTACTTTTGACTACCCTGTGCTGATATAGAATGTTTTGGTCCAATTGTAGGCATGGATGAGGGACTGACCTCAAAATAAGGAATGTACCTCCTGCCAGGGGGCGAGGGAGTGGTGACTCCCATATAAAAAGGCCAGGAGTGTGCATTGTACCTTTTTGGGTTTAAAAAAAGTGGTGACGATAGTTAGGGTGCTAAACCTCATAAGGTCCATGGTAAAAGCCCTTTTTGGGTCACTTTAAAGGAGCTGCATCACGTTAAACAGTTTGAAAAATTTAGCGTAAATTTTTCAATTTCAATGTTGGTAATCCGTGTCAACCTTCTCCATCCTTAACCATCCTTGTTCTCTTATGGTTTATTATTATTATCTCTTTAGTGTTTTCCTATGTTTCTAAAATATTATTTTCAGGTTTTCTTCAATTTAAAAGTAATTTTGTCAGTGGCCAAAATAACTCAAAATACCGTGACATAGCCCCTTTAAAAGTGATGAACTGAAAAAAATAGGACAGGAGAACGTTAGTTGATGTGTTGTTGGTATCCCTTACAAGTGAAAAAAAAATGAAGCCACATCCACAAAACAGGATCTTGTACCTTTGGGTGTTCAGACAGGCTCCCTGTCCTTTTCATTTTGGGAGACTCTCCCATGTGTGCCTCACACCTAAATGTAACTGACATTGCAAATCATAATGAGTTTGCTTGATAAACACAATGTAACTTTTTGTTCCAAAAGGGATCTTGCTGCCAGGAACTGTCTTGTAGGGGAGAACAACCTTGTAAAGGTTGCAGACTTTGGTTTGTCAAGACTTGTGACATATGACATCTACACTGCTCACGAAGGTGCAAAGTTTCCAATCAAGTGGACTGCACCTGAAGCCCTGGCCTACAACACATTTTCAATCAAGTCTGATGTGTGGGGTATGTATACCCCTACAAATTTTTAGAACCTGCAAATTGTGAATAGTGGTGTATGTGTGGTTTCTTTGCGACAGGTTTTCTAACAGTGATATTGCTTGTGTATGATTTCTCTAACTCTTATATACAGTTTTCTGAGTTAGCATCTTCTTGTCAAACACTTGGTACTTTTGGAAGCAGCATCATGGATTTTTTTTCCTCTCACAAATTCCATTTTAAGTTCATGTATTGTCACAGGTGTTTAGTAAGATCGTGACTCGTGAAATAATAATTGTACACTACACAGTATTGAAAAAGTTAATAAACACTTAGTAATAACCATGCTTTTTCTTTCAACAGCATTTGGAATACTCTTGTGGGAGCTTGCAACATATGGAATGTCCCCTTATCCTGGAATTGATCTGTCGCAAGTGTATGAAATGTTGGAGTCAGGCTACAGAATGCCATGCCCAGAAGGCTGCCCTCAAGAGGTTTATGATATGATGAAGAAATGTGAGCTCATTTCCTTTTCAGTTCATGTGCATTTTAGGTGTTTTATGTGGTCAGTGGCAGGGGTTGACATTACAGCTCTGAATGCTCTTAAAATCAAGCATTCATATTTTTTAGTGTCACCCTTCTTCCCAAGAAAAACTACACTGTATATAGAGGATATTACACGGTGGCGCGAAGATATGAATTTTATTTTCGAGTGGCAAAACAATATTTTACGAATGAGCGCAGTGAGTGAGTAAACTATTGCTTTTGCCATGAGAAATAAAATTCATATCTTCAAGCCGCCGTGTAATGTTCTTTTTATTATATAGACATGCTGATGACAGCGTTTTTGATGATTTTCCGAAGATTTCCGACCACCTTCTGAAGATTTCCGAAGATTTTCCAAAATTGTTCTGAAGGCCAGACGAGCGCTCCTGAACATTTTCCAAGAATTTCCGAAAATTTCCGAAGATGTCCGAAGATTTCCGAAGATTGCCGAAGACTTTTGAGGAAGACCCGAAGATATTTCGATGATACACCAATGAATTTAAGTACGATTTAAGAGACAAACTTGATATCAATGAATCATCGATAAACTCATGTGTGAGATTATGGAAAATAAACCACTTGGGTCCCGGATGTAATTTTTATGAATTTTACGAGTGGTATATTTTCC
>JAHPZR010036394.1:0-12500 GCA_019787425.1 Platygyra sinensis
TGAGAAATATCAAAATTTCAGCTAAAATGTCTATTGACGTTTTTTTCCCTTACAAACCTTTGTAAATTCAAACTGTTGTAACAGAACACCTCCCAAATGCTGAAAGGCCAGAGTCACGTTTCACGTCCTGAAACTTGGTCGTTATGTAACAGTAGATGACGGCGGTAACTATGTCACGGAACGTTCGCATAAAGATTAAAAAATAATAATAACTCCTCACAACGAGAGTTGGGGCCGCCTGTGC
This sequence comes from Platygyra sinensis, assembly GCA_019787425.1. Lineage (NCBI taxonomy): Eukaryota > Metazoa > Cnidaria > Anthozoa > Scleractinia > Merulinidae > Platygyra > Platygyra sinensis. Next base: position 245 of record JAHPZR010036394.1, read on the forward strand.
TTTGATCGACATGTTACGTCCTGCATAAAGTCTTACATTTGTAATCCAGAAGGCATGCGATTCTTTATACTTACAATAATTGTACAGTTCCTGGAGCGAAAAGATCCAGATTCTGTTGCTTTCAAACATCATTTAGCTCAGTGAAATGAACTGCTGTAAAAATAGCTTCACTAGCAACCACCACAGGTGGCCCAAGCTCACAATACGAGGAGTTATATTCATGTGTGTGTGTTTTTCTTTTTACTTTTATGCGAACGTTCAGCGAAACGTGACCTGTGACATATACTATTACCTAACAATAGAATTGGACCACGTGAAACGTGCCTCTCGCCTTGCAGCATATGGGGGTGTTGTGTTAGGCCTCGCGCATGATGTTGGTACCCAAATCAAAATTTAGAAAATTCGGAAGAAAATTTGTTTTAGAATTGCTGTAATTCGCAGGTTATTCACTTGTTCCTCTTCAAGCGAACGCCATCTTGTAGCGATTTTATGTAGTTTCCTTACAGCTTAGCTACGTCTCAAAAGCGCTTGTGCCTTTCCTTTAAGGAGTCAAAATCACACATGCTCTCTATTCTAAACTTCGAAAGTAGCGTAACACATCGGGCCGTATTTTACGCTACTCTTATTGCGCCCATTGCAGGCGCAATTTGCCATTTCTGCCTTTTTGGCAAATTTTGCATTTTGCCTAAATTGTGCCCATAGCTCCTTTTTACAGTTTTTTGCTTTTGCCTTTCGTGCCAGCAAAAAATCGCGCCCCTTTGGCTTTTGCGTATTTTGCAGTTTTTGCTTTTGCCTTTCCCGCCAGCAAAAGAAAAAAAATCGCGCCCTTCTGGCTTTTTGCGTATTTTGCCTTTATTCGGAGTCCAGCAAACTGAGTTGGTTCAATTCCAAATGAAAGCTTGCTTATATAACCATAACATATTTCTTTAAATTTGATTGCTTGTTTTACATTAAACTATGCTTGATAAAATGGCAGGCAAACTTTATCGTGAGTGAATGCCGTTTATGATTTTATTACAGGGCTCGAAATTGTGATCACTACGGTCGCCGGCAATGCGACTAGCTTTTTCACCTTGGCAACTAAAATTGTTGTTTAGTCGCCACTTTAGCGACCTGAATTCTGCCTGATTTAGAAATACAATAAAGCATTTAACCTAAAATAAACATCTTATCTTGTCCTGCTTTGCGTTCGTCGTAAAAGAATGGGCCAAATCACTTAAAAAAGCCACATTCCCTCCAAACTTACGGACTTCTGTTCCCAACTGTATTTTCTGCGACGCCATTGGAGTTTCTCTCTTGGAACCGCGCAGGAGCCGCACTGAGAATTTTGCAAAAAGACCGCTGAATGATAATAATTTTGAGAAGAAAAGGTAAGCTTCAGGTTCAAGGGTAATCAAGTGTTTACATGAACCTTGGCGAAAATTACAATTTATATTTTGTTGATTTTGTGACACGCGCCTACGGCTCAGAAATGGTTGCCTAGTATGTGATCAAAATCTGCCCCCGATCAAATTTCTTTCCATGATAAAAATAGCCACGTTGGGAACGAAAATGCTGTGTTTAGTTTCATTAATCATCAAGTCACACACACCACACATTCGACAAAGATAATTTTTATTATCAACATAGTCTTGCCTCACTCTGGTAAACTATTGCAGTTCAGGAACGTTCACTTCTATTTAATGTGTTAAGTACTATGAACTGCCGTCACCACCAAAAAATACAACGTTGCAAACAATTTAGAATCAATTGAAAACGGTCTAAAATAATGTTATTTTCAAGAAGGTCCAAATATTTCAGAAATGATGAAGTTAAAATGCACTTAGACAGGTGTCCTGCGTTCAAGTGGAAAAACTCAACTTGTATATGGTTTAGACAATGTTTAAATTGTCCTAGCCCTCAACCACAAAATGGTACAAGGCAGACAAGGCAAAATAGTGCGGGCATGAAATACGGTGGCCGAGAGTGGCCATTAAAAGTGAAAATTCAAAAACAAAAATCGATTCCAAAAGTGAAAATTCTAAACTGTAAGTTAATTTTTAAAGTGAAAAACTGTAGATACTAAGTGCAAAGTTCATTTCCATAATTGGAAATCAAAGCCATAATTGACATTGGACAATTGCGAATTCGCAGTAGCGGAAACGCAGTTCTCAATTCTCAGTTTCCACTTTGACCATCCTCCCCCTCCCCCTAACGTTTTTCTTCGTTCAGGGGGGCAGGGGTGGGCACCATACAGGGATATTGTACTTTGCGCAGCTCCTCTCGGGCAGGGCTTTTTTAAAAAAAAGTGACGTCATCTCAGGACAAATGTGATATCCGTGATAAGAATCTACACACTGTGCTTGCATACAGTTTTGATTAAACAGCGGATGTCTCTAAAACGAAGACCCTAAGACCCCAAAAACTCTAAAACGAAGACCCCTAACTTTCCAAGGCATTTTTACCCCTAATGAAGTTTTGCTCCTTCTTTATCCGGTCAACTTTGTGGTATCAACACGGTGTCCAGGTTTCAACCGCCATCTTAATTTGAGCGACCAAGCCCTCACACTTGGCCGGAAGTGGGGTAACCTACCATGGCATTCGGCCTTCTTCAAGTACAGGAACATAAAAGAAAATATAACTAGTAGTAATCAAAGATTATGAGAGTGCGTTCGACGCCGTATAAACACCGTGGTTTATACAGATACCTTAAATGATTTCCCTAGCTGACTTTCAACCTCTAAAAACCAACCTTTTTTCATCAACAACCAGGGTTTTTATACAGAAAGATATTTCAGTGACAAAATCCATGCCAGTCTGATTGAAGACTACGTTGCGTGACTGCGCCAGTTTCCGTAGACTCACAAGTTTAATAGGACTTAACTATTTACATCAGCTTTGAAATTTCGTGCTAAATATTGTCACATTGACTGGTAATGCTTGAGCACAAAAGCTAATTTGTAAAAGTATATTTTTTTACGAACATTCTAAGAAGGAAGCTCAAATACAACTGAGTAAACATTTGCAATCGTGTGCTCATTCATCGCATAAACAAACTCCGTGCGACTGATTCGAGTATTTCCCCTGGCCTGATTAACAAAGTAACACAGTATTTACATTCTGTTCACTGGTTCAGATTCACTCCTATGGATCTTTCCTTCAGAGTACTTTTTCCACCGATTCCAAATAATATTCAATCGGATACGACTGACCTTTTCTGTTGCAATAGCCCTTTTCACGGTTACCTTTGCTCATTTGCATTACAATAAAATTTAGCATGTATGCGAGGCAATTTCGGGCTGTTTTGCAGTTTTAGCCCGAAATTGCCTCGCATCCACGTTGGATTACATTGTAATGCAAATGAGAAAAACTAACCGTGAAAAGGGCTATGGAACTAAATCAACAAATGCAATCAAATACAGCCCGGGAATTACAGCTGTTTTAGGCGATCGTGCTCATGAACATATAAAATAAACAACCTCCTTGTGAGCCCGAATGAATGTTTAAAATCAGAATTGAGACTGCGTTTTCGCAACTGCGAATTCGAATTGTCCAATGTCAATTATGGCTTTAGAATTTCCAATTGAAGGCTTCGGTGTAAAAAGGGCGTTAGCTTTTTTACTGAAAATGAACTTTGTCGAAAAACGCTCCAAATTTCGCATGCAGTTTTGTTTCCGTGTGTCAAACAATGTTCTGCATGTTTTTTCCCTGAAGTTTGCTTCCTTTTTGAGATATTACGTATGCAAAAAAACACATTTTTCCAAGGGCATTCTCTGGGGCCTTTTGTTGAATGGAAAACAAAAGAAACCTTTTGTTTCGCTAAGCGATGAAGTCACTATAATACCTTAACCTCTTACTACTGCTTCGTTAGCACAAGCGGATGAGGCGCTGAATGGGCCAGATTCGAATTTGTTTTGCCGTGACACTGGTTCAATATGAGGTCGCTCAATTTTTTTTTCGCTCTGTTCCTTTTCTTTTTTTCAAAAATGAAGATATCTATTTTAAGAAAAATGCGTATACAGCGGGAATCTGGAGAGATTTTTTTATACAGGTTATTTTGACGTGAGACAACACGTGAATTTCGATCGAGCGTCAAAGGAAAGAGAAGTGATGCAGTACAGCTCTTTCGACCATATTCTTGTCTTAACGGGCGATAGCTGTTATAACTTCAAGTAATATCAGTTCTCCTTTTAGTGCAAAGAACGCTTCTGTGACAGCGTATCTTTTGGATTCATCCCTATCTCGGTTCAAAAACGCGCGCTGTTTTCAAACTGTTTCGTGTTTGCTAAGCTCTAAAGAGGGAAACGAATAGATCTCCTCATCCGCTTGTTTATTTTATCCCCTATGAAAGAGAACAAGAAGTTCACAAATGTTTTTACCCGAAACATTTCCGAGTTAGTGGCATTAAAATTACTAATGTCATGACAAAAGAAACTCCTCAAAAATTGCTGTAGACACTGTGGCACTTACGGAAACCGCAAATAAATTTAGTCTGTCTTTGAGCGGACTCATTCACCGATGTAGGATATAATAGCGGCCAACTTAAAACGCTTCTCGGTTGTATTAATCGACATCGATAACATTGCGTATTTTGAAGTGGTTTATTGTTAAAACCAATGGTGTAACATAATAAGAACGTGTTTTTTCCGAGACACCGAGGTGACCATTTGATAATTGAATTAGTAATTGTTTATCGATGATATGAAAATTTGCCTCTTGAATGAAACAAAACAAAATCATTCCCCTACAATTTTTTTTCATAGGTCAATAACATTATTTCATCTTTCTCTAGCACGAAATGAGCTAGAATATCTTTATTTGTATGTTTTTTTTTGAGAAAACAATGGTATCATGTTACAAACTTTGCGAGGAAAACAAAAGTATCAAGTTACAAATGTTGACGTTGAAAAAGTAAAATTATCACGTTTGCTAGTTTTACGTATTAATGAATTTAAAATAAACGAAATTCAACGTAAAACGCCAGAGTAAAATTTAAAATCGTCTTGACAAACAGTAATTGTGAGTTATTAGAGACCTTAAGCATCGACAACGAAGCACGACACGAAATGCAACACAAGGCCGATTGGGTCGAGGGTTTCGTTCTTGGCGGGAAAAAGGAAAGTTAAGCAGTGTGTTGTTTTGAGGAGACGACGAGTTTTGGTTCTCCGACTAGTTGCTCTCGCTAATTAATCACAACAATGGCTTTATCAATGATGATGAATTTGTTGTTCTGTACGACCTCTTTGCATTGAAAAACCTCGACTTTCCGTTTGATGCGCACGCGCCTTTTGGCCTGGAAGAGCTCGATGAGCCCGAGAGTTCTGCAGAGTTTCGCTTTGGAAAACGAGATATACGAATTCTGTAGGAAGTTTTGCAAATCGCTGACATGATTTCTTGTAGTCAGCGCTCTGTTTGAGATGGACTAGATCTCTGTATGCTGTTGAAGCGGCTTTCATTCCCATGCAGATATGGAGACATGATCCATGGGTTCGCTAAGCTGGTTCTTGCTCGCTGGCCATGGTTTTCGGATCCTTCTGAAAGAAAAGTCATTTTAGTTTGTTGAAATTCGCTAAACTGTTAAACTTTTGACTTCTGCTGGTCCGCAAATAATACGAAAAACAATCATTACAACAGAAGGTGGACGTGGATGTTTATCAGTATGTAAAAGTTAAGTTATTTACTTACGTTTTTTACCGGAACGAAAACCTGCTGAGATTCAGTCGTCGACGAAGGCTAGACGACGTTTTAACAACATCACACATGCGCAGAACCCTCGTGCAGGAAAATTTTACTTCCGCCCGTCGTCATCGTGCCATTTCGTTGTCGATGCTTAAGGTCCCTATTTTTGAGCTTTGAGCTAACAAGTTACATACAGGCAGCGGATGACTCAAAAAGTACTGACAATCCTGCATAATACTCTGCACTATCTGAGATTGTCTCACTAGTTAGGGTACGTAATATTCCCTTTAAATCCAACGCTTCAATAAAGCCAGAAAAATGTATTTTACACAGTAAAGAGAAAATAATCACCCGAACATTTACCTTTACGTTCCTTGTCTACAAGCAGCCCTTGTTGATTCACTGATGACTATAGACAAGCAATCAACTGATCAATCTGTAGCACAACAACTGACAACGACTTAACCGTCACGAACTGTTTACTCCCTGTAGCCGATTGCACCATAAGGCGTAAATGTTGCAAAATCTTCGATGACGTAATGGTCTTAATCAGAAACTTTTTCTAAGATATGTCTAGGTATGAACGGTATGAACAATTCGACACCAAGGCTATAAACAACATCTGGCAAGTTGTTGTTTACCTCAGCAAATATTTAATATTTCTTCAAATCTCTTAACTCACTTCGAAAAACAGCCAAAGAATTCGCTTTAGTTGCCCAGACCCACAAGAAATACTCGCAAAATTGCAAATAAATTTATGATGGTAGCTTCTGTAAAATAAACTTACAAAGTGAGCGATCTCATTTGTCACGTAACGAAAGTGAAAGCTGCAAGGTCAGCACATTCCATGACTGATGTAATTCCTTTTTTATAGCGTATTTAATATTCCCTTCGAATCCAACCCTTCGATAAAACCAAAAAAGATATTTTTCACACACTATAAAGAAAACAATATCCGTAACATTTTCTGTGTATCAACATTTCAACAGCTTTTTCCAAACACGGCTATTTTTAGTACGGTGGTTATTTCCCGGCTGATGATGTAATCCTTGCATGTTCTAACACTCTCGTTGCTTCGAATCGAACGTTTCGATAAAACCAATAGAAAATTACACACAAATTTACACACAATGAAGAAAATATCTGTAACATTTTCGTGTATTAATGTTTCAAAAGCATTAAAACATTACAGTTTTCGTGATTTTAAGTCCCGACCAAAACTTGGCCGAGCAGAGGTCTGCGTCACTGACAAAACTAAAAAAAATAAACCAAAGGTAAACCATAAACCGCGCACGCCTACGGCTGCGCAGTTAAATATCGAAGCGTGCACAATGAACGCATTACAAAGCGGAACAAGAGCATTTCGGCCAAAAAAAAAAGATACAGGAGGATGTTTTTCTACTAAATTGAAAAGCACATGCAAAATTCAGGCACTTTTGAAGGGAAAAAAATTTTACCCGAAAAAGTCACTTATGACTGTCTTGCACTAAGCCATTCAATTGTTCTAATTCAACAGATTTGAACTTGGAAATTAATGTGGAAACCATGAAACCAGCCGAACACAGCACACAGGCCCTCGGAATTCCTGCTTCAACAGTAAAATCAGAAGGATCCCAAAATGTTGGGCATCAGGAGGCATCTGCAGTACCTGTGTCATCAGGACAGACTCAGCCTTCATGTACAGGTGCTGAAACTACCCAAGCACCCATGAGTTCCAAAATCCCCACAGAAGCAGAAGTGCTGCGTTTAATTGCTGTCCGTTACCTTCAAGTTACTCATCCGAGCTGTAAGAATGATTTTGATAGCTTTTTGGCTTACATGGAAAAAATGCAACTCATTATTAAAGGTGTTAGTATTGGAAGTTTGCTGATAACAGTGAAGTGTGATTCACTCCAGATCCTGGAGAGATTGTGGGAAGATTATTCATGTGGTCATCTTGGTGAAGGTGGTTCAAAAATGTTTTGTTACGGAAGAGATCTTGACAGAACTGAGCCTTGCAGAGTTGAAACTTGAAACAACGATTTCAGAAGAGGAGCACAAAGCATGCAAAATGTTCCTTGGGAAAGGTTCACCCTCAGGTTAGTTTTAAAACAAGCCTAAGAATTTTATAGTAAATTATGATCATTTCTGGACCCATGTTACTGAGAAATAGGGGAATGAAAAACGCCTTTCCATGGACATCTTAGTGTTTGAAATTCATTTGGTTGAGTTTATTCTGCTCTGGTTCTCTACAATTACATTGTAGCAAGTCAAGCAAGACAGTATATACATGTACATGAAATTATAGGTGTATTCCATCCAACCAATAATTCCAAAAAATTTGAAAATGGAGGGATGTTATGGAAAGTGTTTTCATCATGATTGTCTTTTTTGGTTTTGTCAGAGCAGCCTTGTTATAATTATTGGAAGCAGGAAATTCTTAATTCTCTACTTTAGAAACTGCAGAACCTTGTTCAGTTTACTCACATGAAGACTCAATTTGAGAATCTGTTAGCTTCAATCTTGTTTTACCAACAGAAGCAGATGAAACAGATGATGGTGATGATTCAGCATCGGATGATGAAGGTACATGACATGAAAAAAAAAACAGTTAAAAAAATCATTTTCCCAAGCAAGGGGGAAATAGGCACACAAAGTGTGCTTGTACCTATTGTTTAATGCCAATATATAAATCAATATTTCTGCAAAGTCTAGATTTCCTTTTGAAGTCAACGTGACCTTGACATAGGGCTTCTATTATACTCTGATAGTACATTGAGTGTTGTATGTGTTAATATTAATGTATCATATAATTATTACATGTGTCCTAAAATATTTGCTTTAGATGTTATTGCCTTCCAGATACACAACTCCCCTCAATAGGACACTTTCGATATTTGAATTCAGCTTGATAGTGAGGCCTAGAAGCTCCCAGGTGACACCAGCAACAGAAATGAATAAACATGGTCCTTCAATTTCCTATTTTGTGTTCTCTATGCCTCACTGTCAAGCTGAATTTTAATATATTACAAGTGGTCTATTGATAATTATGAAGCCCCACCAAAAATACATGTAAGCTGAGGAAAAGAAACCTTGGGATAAAACTTATCCAAGTGTTGCTGTTTGGAATTAGAGGGCACTGTAAAGATTGGTATATCAGCTTTAAGACCTTGATGTTGAGTCAAGGGTTCTCAAGGGTTATTCCTTTCCATTTTGGGGTTTACCTCAGTGTAAGAACCTGTGAAGTTTTTCTTTGTTTTGTAGCTATTGTTAGGGTTAGGGTTAGGGTCAATTATGTTGACTTCTTTGTTTTCTTTGTTTTACATCACTGGTGAGTTTTACAGGTTCTTACACCGAGGCAGAGCCCCATTTTGAGCTCCAAAGAAGGTTCCTTTGGTCACAGAACTGGAGAAACACTTTGAAAATTTTAAAGGGAACATTGTCTGAAAAGCAGTTTAAACTCTAAAGTATATTTAATGGTTTCCTTAACTGGTCTTTGGTTTTTAAGTAATATATCAAAAACGAGTGCGAGTGTTTCATCAGGGGTTCCAAACACCGAGAAATTAATGAAAGCAGGGGGCCACATTCTGAGTGCTTTTATTGTTTCGAGGTGTTTGGAACCCCTGAGGAAACACGAAGCACGAGTTTTTGATATGGCTTCTCAAATGAAACAATAGGAAATTATGCCGTGACATGTTTTCGCAAACAAAACAATAAGAAATTATGTAGTGTTAAATATTTCCCCTTTTCCGAAAGAACGCGTTTGTATGCATGATTCATTAGTGTCCAACCACGAGCATGGAAGGAGTCGCACAGTGTAGGAGCCAAAAATGGTTTACGAAGAAGAGAATTAAGTCAAGAAAGTCGTATTCTTCGTCATCAAGGTATAAAACAAATACGCGTAAACTATTTTAACGAATAGCGAATTACTCAGGTAAAGAAAAATATCCATTCCTTCGGGAGGTTCTTTCAGCTATTACCTGATTTACATTAGGTTTCGAAGCGCTAGACTTACATATTAAGCAAATCGTTATGCTTGAGTCTGAATTGTTGGCAAAGAAAATTTGTCATTGAATTGGAACAAAACGTAGGTAAAGAAATATCTACCGAAAACTGTTTATGGAACAGTATGTAGTATCAGATGCTATGTTTGTATTTAAAACAGTTTTAATTTCCAATTTCATGAGTTTTCAGCAAGTTCCCAGGGATGCTAATTTTTTAAATTCTGTTCTTATGCTTGTAATTCCTTTTGTTTTGATGCGTGAATCTTGATATCCAATGAGGAATCAGATGAAAGCAACGTGTGGTTTGGATACGATATCCAAAACATGTTTGGTTTTCATCTAGGTTTTCATTGGGTATCAAAACTCATGCACGTGACGAATTAAGCAATTTTTTATTGGCTATCAAACTTATGAATTATTAATGAGTTTGAGAAGTCCATATGAAGAGTTCGGTTTTCAGTTTAAATCACCAGGTTGCCATCAGCTTTACTTTATGGTAATTTGTGACATCATTGTGAGCTTAGAGATCTTGATCTGGAGACTACAGAAAAAGATTTCTCAACTTTTGCAATTGAGAGAATGTTATAAAGCACTAAATAATTTTATCTCTAAGTCCACGCCATGCTGCATTGTTTTAAAAAATATTCAACCACACAGTGATGTCGTAAATATGAAGTTTTTCTAAAAATTAACATTGCGGCACATGCAAGATTTGAATTTCTAAAAAACTAATAGTTGAAACTAAACCTTCAGTCTTCAAAACAGGTGAACCTCTCAAACAGTTTGTCACAAACACCACCTGGACCCGACTTTTCCTACCATCATGCACTGCTGATAACTTGCCATTCATTTTGAAGCAGACATCGTAGGCCATCATGTGATTATCATTTGTGTCTCCAGTGGTTACAAACATTGTATATTGTTACATTACTACCAATGGAAATTTCAAGATAAGGACTGAGAAGTGTTTAAGGGTGTGTCCATGAGAAAACCAGGCAGAACCAGGCAGGAGGTGATACAGTTCAAATCACTGATTTTGCTCAAACATGGCACAAATCTTGGGTTTGGTGAGTAAATGATTATGGCAGGAACTTAGGTTAAAAAAGTATTTTATTCTCTTCAAGTTAGGGGTACCTCCTCCAAAAATGGCCCTTTGTCACTAATTTATGCATGTTTAATTAGCTGTCTTGATTTATTATTTCTACAACAAAAAAGGCCATGTGAAAATGAAATCCACTGGATCATGTTCTACTATTATTAGTGTCAAGGCACAGATATTCATTTGAACCAGACAATTTGATTTCTCTGCGTGGCTCCATCTTAAGTAAGGCCAGGGTCCGAAATTAACTTTTTTAGGCATTCACCAACTGGCGACTGAAATGTTTTTTTTTTTCAGTTGCCATAATTATGCAAAAATGTGGTCGCCAAAAAGTGTTAATAAATTTTTTCTTTGCAGCAAAACACAAAATTAATAGATGGAAAACTGCGGTCGTCAATTTTTCTTTGAAGAATCCGAACGAAGAGACGCATATGGGGCCGCAATGGCGATTTTTCCGCTAAGGAATAAGATTAAATACTACAAACAAACACGCTGATTATTTATACATCTACTACTGAAAACCACGTCAAACGAATCAAATACTTGCCATATACACAGTCTCGTGCGACTGCTAAATGTTTCAAGTCAACTTTATACCTTCTCTTGTGCCTGACTGAAAAGCTGTCGTTTGGTTCTTTGCTCTATGTTTAAACCGATCTTTCACGTTCTATCAAGAGGAATTTAGGACAATTGACAGATCGCCATGTGGCGTGCCAGGCCACAACCGTGCAGCATTTCTTGTTTCAGTCCCCTGAACCGTCAGCAATACGTGTGATATGGGAAAGCGCTGAAGAAACATGGGGCGCTTACCATTCGACCCAAAATTTCAAAATTTTCGAAATGGGAACAAAGGGTACAGAAATTTCCTGGAAAAGTTCCAGAAAATGCAGAAATTGTTGGATTTCCGAAAAGTGAACCGTTCAACTGAAAATTCCGGAAATTCCAGGATGAAAGTCAAATGGAACAGCAATTCCCAGGAAAAATTTTTGAAAATTTGGGTATACCTCACGAGGTTTACCTCTTTTCTTAATTTATGCAAATTCCCAATTTTCTACTCAGCGCTAGCTAGTTGTTTTGGCCGCGATTACAGTGAGTTGGACATCTCACGCAAGGATGACGGTGATGCACATTTGATAAAAGAAACCCTTTAGAACCTTTCTACTTATATGTCGATAAATACTAGCTACAGCTAAATTTGCGAAGAAAGCGTTTTATAAAAATTAATTCCACCGTGGTGTACTTGTTTGTTTTGCATACATGTAGGTTGGCTGGAAAATGTACAAAGATTTATAACGCGTGCAGAACCATTGTATGACTCATTAAACCTCTTGTTTTGCGACGTTTTCACTGCCATTTGTGCAAGATCTCTGCTGTTGTGGTCTATAAAAAGTCATGATGTCAACTTATCAGTGTTCTGTGTGCTTCTATATTTGTGATTTAAACCTAGAAGTCATTGAAATATTCCAAGTGAACAATTATCATCTTCCACACTGGAAAAAGACTGTACTATTTGCCC
>JAHPZR010036394.1:15000-29702 GCA_019787425.1 Platygyra sinensis
TTCTTATCTCTCCTGCACAGTGGAATCCTAAAGAAATTGTACTTGCAAGGAGTTGGAAAAAAACCTCAAAAATCATTATTGGGTGTACTGTGCCGCTGTTACAATGTTCAAAAAAGTGTATTTCTCTCCTTGCATTACACGTATTAAGAGTGTGTTCCATTAGAAAAACAGGCAGGAGGTGATACAGCTCAAATCACCGATTTTGCTCAAACTTGGCATAAATGTTGGGTTTGGTGAGTGAATGATTATGGCAAAAACTTGGATTAAAATATTATACTCCCTTCAAGTTAGGGGTACCTCCTCCAAAAATGGCCTTTTGTCACTAATTTATGCATATTTAATTAGCTGTCTTTGACTTAGTATTAATTTTCTTCAACAAGAAAAGCCATCTGAAAATCAAATCCACTGGATCATCGTCTACTATTATTAGTCTCAAGGCACAGATATTCAGTTGAACCAGACAATTTGATTTCTCTCCGTGGCTCAATCTTAAGTAAGGCGCAAATTTTGTATGCATATACAAGCCAAAACTAATGATAGAAGAGTCCGACGTTTCGGCGACATCTTGGCGCCATTGTCAAGGGAGTCTAAATTAAATATGCGATTACAAGAGTAACTAAGATTCCAGAGTCATTAACTTGCATAAGTTATACAAAGACCTTAGCGCGAAACGTCGGACTCTTCTATCGTTAGTTTTTGCTTGTATATGCATATCTAAATCATTGCATATTTTGTAGTGTTGTGAATAGCCTTTAATTAATGGCAAATATCTGCACTGGGCAACGGCAAATACTCATTCTAAAATGGATAGTGAAAGCAATCAATAAAGTTCTCAAAACAGCCATAAAATGTTTGGGGACCTCAACATTTTTTCTGTGCTGGCATACTGTTTCCCGACTTTTGGCCATTTAAAATGGCCAAAAATGAACATCCACTAAGTGGGATGGCAATGGACATTCTTTTTAAACCTCGGGGGTAAGTAACAAAACAGATGACACAAAACTGGGCATTTTGCGGTCCAAGAATCAATGATAGCGCAAAAATTGCATCTAAGTGGCATGTATGTAGTTGTTATTTCTTGTTTCCATTCTACTTTACGCCTAAAAACCTAAGTTGAGGAAACGTATACCTTGAATCTTCTTCTGCCGCGTTTTATCGATAACCGTGAGAAGTAGCTCTGAAATATTTCACAGAAATGTTTTCAGCGAATGTATAGGTAGATTTTTCTTGTTGATTTCGAGTAAAGTCAACTCAGAAAAATAGCTTCTGTGTTTTAGCAGATGTTCATTGAATGGCCAAAAATCCTGAAGTCCTATGTAAACAGTATGCCAGCACAGAAAAAATGTTGAGGTACCCAAACATTTTATGGCTTTTTAGAGAACTTTAGTGATTGCTTTTACTATCCATGTTAGAATAATGATTATTTGCCGTTGCCCAGTGAAGATATTTGCCATTAATTAAAGGCTATTCCCAACACTACAAAATATGCACCTAATCAGGGTCCAAAATTACGCTTTCCTGGTGGCCAATGCGACTAAAAATTTTGCACTGGCCACCAGATTTCCATAACAGGTCGCCAGCGGGCGAGTAACTATTTCAGGCCACAATAATAAAACAAACAATAACTTTAATTATCATTTGATGCAGTTTTTTCTTCCCTTCCATTGGCCGACAGCCCACCACGAGACCTGCAAATAACTGCCTACAAATAATGGTCTCCTCATGCGTAGTACCGTCTTAACATGTTTTGCTGCAAATAATATTCTGCTCATGCGTAATAGGAACCACGCTCTTAAGAGAAAAATGGCTGATCGCTTCCCTGAGCTGCCAGGAAGGGATTAAAAGACTGCTCATGCGTAATAGGAACCACGCTCTCGAGAGAAAAATGGCTGATCGCTTCCCTGAGCTGCCAGGAAGTGATTAATAGATGAAAACAAACTTGGTGATTGAATGATAAAACAATTGAAGGCTTCGGTGGAAAAAGGGCGTTAGGTTTTTTACTCAAAAATGAACTTGATCAAAAACGCTCCAAATTTCGCATGCAGTTTTGTTTAGATGCGTTAGACAATGTTCTGCATGTTTTTTTGCTGAAGTTTGTTTCGTTTTCGAGATATTATGTATGCAAAAAATCCTGTATTTGTTGTCACGTCAGCACGTGACCGCAAAGACGGTAATTTCACTTAAAATCCAGCAAAATATTGATCTTTTGCAACGTGTAACCTCAAAAAATGTTGATGTCCGGTTAAAACCGTTAAAACTTTTATTTCACGTGAGTTAGCGTTGAAGGGTTAGGGTTACGGAACAAGGTAAGGCTTAGAGTTAACGCTTAGGGCTACTGCTTGAAACTAGGGTTACCGCTTGAAACTAGGGTTACGGAACATGGTAAGGCTTAGAGTTAACGCTTAGGGCTACCGCTTGAAACTAGGGTTATGGAACAAGGTTAGGCTTAGAGTTAACGCTTAGGGCTACCGCTTGAAACTAGGGTTACGGAACAAGGTTAGGCTTAGAGTTAACGTTTAGTGTTACTGCTTGAAACTAGGGTTAGCGTTGAAGGGTGAGGGTTATTGCCTAGGGTTAGCGCTAGCGCTTCGTTGTTAGGATTAGCGCTTCGGATAAGGTTAGAGTTAAGGTCAGGACGCGTTAGGGTTAGTGCAGTGTTAGGCCAAGGAAAACATTCAAGATGTAACCTTAAAAAATGTTGATTTCAGGTTTTTAAAACCGTTAAAATTGTGATTTCACGTTATCACGCGACCACAAAGACGTTAATTTCACTCAAATTACAGCCAAATGTTCACTTTACGCGATTTCACGTTAAGGCGTGACGGCAAGGATGTTGATTTCACTTCAAATCGAGCAAGCTGTTCATTTCACCTAGCACGTAAACTCGAAAACGGCGATTTCGGGCTTAAATAGGTTCAAATGTTGATTTCACTCTAAAGCGTCACGGCAAGGATCTCTTTCATTTTAACTGCTGCAACGTATAAGCTTAAAAATGTAGGGCTGACAGATTAACAGATTAACCCTTCTGTGCAACGTACAGGTCTCTCTCCTTACATCTGCATGGCCCCTGATCCCAGAAGTTTGAAACACTACAAATCATGCCAATTTGAAGTAAAATCAACGCAACCTGGATCGCAGATCTATGTTTGAATCAATCGATCGCTTCTTGTTGGCCATTATTATGTTGGAATAAAAAAGGAAAAAAACACGCTCAGCAATTAGTTAAATATTATTGTGATTTAAGGAGTCTTGTCTTGTCTTGTCTTGTCTTGGCTTGTCTTGCCGAACGTGATTGAAATGCATGCCGGGAAGGTTCTGTTACACCTCGTGCGCAGGTAAACATGGAGGATGATGCAAGAAAAATTTTATGAAGTCTAAAAGCAGTTCTCATTTTCCAAACTTTGAAGCTAGCAACGCTTGGCAAATGGGCCACAACTCACGACAGGGCTTTATTCTTGGGCAAGAACTGCTCTTGGACTTTGCTGCCTGAATCGACCTGCCTTCGAACGCTGACAACTGACTTGCCGCTGATATCAGTTGCGTTGGAAGTTACAGAACACGTTTTGCTTCTTTAAAACGTGCTGGTGACTTAAAAAAAAAAAAACATGCAGAACATTGTTTGGCACACGGAAACAAAACACCATGCGAAATTTGGAGTGTTTTTGACAAAGTTCACTTTTCAGTAAACAACCTAACGCCCTTTTTCCACCAAAGCCTTCAATTATTGAACTCGGTTGTCGCAAAATATCGTGATTAGTCAGTGTCTCGCCAATCAATTATTTGCCTCAGCCTTCGGCTTTGGCAAATAAATTGATCAGCTTGCCACTGACAAATTACGATATTTTGCTCGACCTTGTCCAATAATTGTTAATTATTATACATCAGGCTCACTATGAAAAATCTGATTGGTCGAGAGCATTCAATCAATTCACAATAGCTTGTGAACTAGACATGATAAATGCAATATCTGCTGCAGATATTGCATTTATCATGTCAAGTTCACTGTCTGCCTAGTTACTAAGCCCCTTGGAGTCTTCTTGTCAGAAACACAATGGCTGAAGGCTTCGCTTCTGTTTCTGAGGATGAATTATGTGAAAAATGTATAATAAAACAATTATTGAATTCGGTTTTCGCATATCATGAATTATCGAAACCTCGTGTCTGTGTTATCTGCCGAAGCCGAACACAGACCTCGGTTTTGATAATTCATGATATCGTGCTCAACCTCATCCAATAATTGTTTATTATCAGCGAAATTGACTCATATAAAATTCAAAGCTGCTCACCAAGTGGTCACTTACTTTTTACCTTTCTAGTGGTTTTGAAGTATAAAACCCAGTTTTGTCTTATTATAATCTACCTGAAACGTTTCAAAGCTACAATCAGTGCACACCGTCGTCGCCATGTACGCTTACCATTCGACCAAAAATTCCGGGGCGAATTTCTGGAAATTTCCATGGGCAAATAGTACAGTCTTTTTCCAGTGTGGAAGATGATAATTGTTCACTTGGAATATTTCAATGACTTCTAGGTTTAAATCACAAATATAGAAGCACACAGAACACTGATAAGTTGACATCATGACTTTTTATAGACCACAACAGCAGAGATCTTGCACAAATGGCAGTGAAAACGTCGCAAAACAAGAGGTTTAATGAGTCATACAATGGTTCTGCACGCGTTATAAATCTTTGTACATTTTCCAGCCAACCTACATGTATGCAAAACAAACAAGTACACCACGGTGGAATTAATTTTTATAAAACGCTTTCTTCGCAAATTTAGCTGTAGCTAGTATTTATCGACATATAAGTAGAAAGGTTCTAAAGGGTTTCTTTTATCAAATGTGCATCACCGTCATCCTTGCGTGAGATGTCCAACTCACTGTAATCGCGGCCAAAACAACTAGCTAGCGCTGAGTAGAAAATTGGGAATTTGCATAAATTAAGAAAAGAGGTAAACCTCGTGAGGTATACCCAAATTTTCAAAAAATTTTTCCTGGGAATTGCTGTTCCATTTGACTTTCATCCTGGAATTTCCGGAATTTTCAGTTGAACGGTTCACTTTTCGGAAATCCAACAATTTCTGCATTTTCTGGAACTTTTCCAGGAAATTTCTGTACCCTTTGTTCCCATTTCGAAAATTTTGAAATTTTGGGTCGAATGGTAAGCGCCCATGTTTCTTCAGCGCTTTCCCATATCACACGTATTGCTGACGGTTCAGGGGACTGAAACAAGAAATGCTGCACGGTTGTGGCCTGGCACGTCACATGGCGATCTGTCAATTGTCCTAAATTCCTCTTGATAGAACGTGAAAGATCGGTTTAAACATAGAGCAAAGAACCAAACGACAGCTTTTCAGTCAGGCACAAGAGAAGGTATAAAGTTGACTTGAAACATTTAGCAGTCGCACGAGACTGTGTATATGGCAAGTATTTGATTCGTTTGACGTGGTTTTCAGTAGTAGATGTATAAATAATCAGCGTGTTTGTTTGTAGTATTTAATCTTATTCCTTAGCGGAAAAATCGCCATTGCGGCCCCATATGCGTCTCTTCGTTCGGATTCTTCAAAGAAAAATTGACGACCGCAGTTTTTCCATCTATTAATTTTGTGTTTTGCTGCAAAGAAAAAATTTATTAACACTTTTTGGCGACCACATTTTTGCATAATTATGGCAACTGAAAAAAAAAAACATTTCAGTCGCCAGTTGGTGAATGCCTAAAAAAGTTAATTTCGGACCCTGGCCTTACTTAAGATGGAGCCACGCAGAGAAATCAAATTGTCTGGTTCAAATGAATATCTGTGCCTTGACACTAATAATAGTAGAACATGATCCAGTGGATTTCATTTTCACATGGCCTTTTTTGTTGTAGAAATAATAAATCAGACAGCTAATTAAACATGCATAAATTAGTGACAAAGGGCCATTTTTGGAGGAGGTACCCCTAACTTGAAGAGAATAAAATACTTTTTTAACCTAAGTTCCTGCCATAATCATTTACTCACCAAACCCAAGATTTGTGCCATGTTTGAGCAAAATCAGTGATTTGAACTGTATCACCTCCTGCCTGGTTCTGCCTGGTTTTCTCATGGACACACCCTTAAACACTTCTCAGTCCTTATCTTGAAATTTCCATTGGTAGTAATGTAACAATATACAATGTTTGTAACCACTGGAGACACAAATGATAATCACATGATGGCCTACGATGTCTGCTTCAAAATGAATGGCAAGTTATCAGCAGTGCATGATGGTAGGAAAAGTCGGGTCCAGGTGGTGTTTGTGACAAACTGTTTGAGAGGTTCACCTGTTTTGAAGACTGAAGGTTTAGTTTCAACTATTAGTTTTTTAGAAATTCAAATCTTGCATGTGCCGCAATGTTAATTTTTAGAAAAACTTCATATTTACGACATCACTGTGTGGTTGAATATTTTTTAAAACAATGCAGCATGGCGTGGACTTAGAGATAAAATTATTTAGTGCTTTATAACATTCTCTCAATTGCAAAAGTTGAGAAATCTTTTCTGTAGTCTCCAGATCAAGATCTCTAAGCTCACAATGATGTCACAAATTACCATAAAGTAAAGCTGATGGCAACCTGGTGATTTAAACTGAAAACCGAACTCTTCATATGGACTTCTCAAACTCATTAATAATTCATAGTTTGATAGCCAATAAAAAATTGCTTAATTCGTCACGTGCATGAGTTTTGATACCCAATGAAAACCTAGATGAAAACCAAACATGTTTGGATATCGTATCCAAACCACACGTTGCTTTCATCTGATTCCTCATTGGATATCAAGATTCACGCATCAAAACAAAAGGAATTACAAGCATAAGAACAGAATTTAAAAAATTAGCATCCCTGGGAACTTGCTGAAAACTCATGAAATTGGAAATTAAAACTGTTTTAAATACAAACATAGCATCTGATACTACATACTGTTCCATAAACAGTTTTCGGTAGATATTTCTTTACCTACGTTTTGTTCCAATTCAATGACAAATTTTCTTTGCCAACAATTCAGA
Source organism: Platygyra sinensis (assembly GCA_019787425.1). Classification (NCBI taxonomy): domain Eukaryota; kingdom Metazoa; phylum Cnidaria; class Anthozoa; order Scleractinia; family Merulinidae; genus Platygyra; species Platygyra sinensis. The sequence goes on from JAHPZR010036394.1 coordinate 22,034, forward strand.
CTCAAGCATAACGATTTGCTTAATATGTAAGTCTAGCGCTTCGAAACCTAATGTAAATCAGGTAATAGCTGAAAGAACCTCCCGAAGGAATGGATATTTTTCTTTACCTGAGTAATTCGCTATTCGTTAAAATAGTTTACGCGTATTTGTTTTATACCTTGATGACGAAGAATACGACTTTCTTGACTTAATTCTCTTCTTCGTAAACCATTTTTGGCTCCTACACTGTGCGACTCCTTCCATGCTCGTGGTTGGACACTAATGAATCATGCATACAAACGCGTTCTTTCGGAAAAGGGGAAATATTTAACACTACATAATTTCTTATTGTTTTGTTTGCGAAAACATGTCACGGCATAATTTCCTATTGTTTCATTTGAGAAGCCATATCAAAAACTCGTGCTTCGTGTTTCCTCAGGGGTTCCAAACACCTCGAAACAATAAAAGCACTCAGAATGTGGCCCCCTGCTTTCATTAATTTCTCGGTGTTTGGAACCCCTGATGAAACACTCGCACTCGTTTTTGATATATTACTTAAAAACCAAAGACCAGTTAAGGAAACCATTAAATATACTTTAGAGTTTAAACTGCTTTTCAGACAATGTTCCCTTTAAAATTTTCAAAGTGTTTCTCCAGTTCTGTGACCAAAGGAACCTTCTTTGGAGCTCAAAATGGGGCTCTGCCTCGGTGTAAGAACCTGTAAAACTCACCAGTGATGTAAAACAAAGAAAACAAAGAAGTCAACATAATTGACCCTAACCCTAACCCTAACAATAGCTACAAAACAAAGAAAAACTTCACAGGTTCTTACACTGAGGTAAACCCCAAAATGGAAAGGAATAACCCTTGAGAACCCTTGACTCAACATCAAGGTCTTAAAGCTGATATACCAATCTTTACAGTGCCCTCTAATTCCAAACAGCAACACTTGGATAAGTTTTATCCCAAGGTTTCTTTCCTCAGCTTACATGTATTTTTGGTGGGGCTTCATAATTATCAATAGACCACTTGTAATATATTAAAATTCAGCTTGACAGTGAGGCATAGAGAACACAAAATAGGAATTGAAGGACCATGTTTTATTCATTTCTGTTGCTGGTGTCACCTGGGAGCTTCTAGGCCTCACTATCAAGCTGAATTCAAATATCGAAAGTGTCTATTGAGGGGAGTTGTGTATCTGGAAGGCAATAACATCTAAAGCAAATATTTTAGGACACATGTAATAATTATATGATACATTAATATTAACACATACAACACTCAATGTACTATCAGAGTATAATAGAAGCCCTATGTCAAGGTCACGTTGACTTCAAAAGGAAATCTAGACTTTGCAGAAATATTGATTTATATATTGGCATTAAACAATAGGTACAAGCACACTTTGTGTGCCTATTTCCCCCTTGCTTGGGAAAATGATTTTTTTAACTGTTTTTTTTTCATGTCATGTACCTTCATCATCCGATGCTGAATCATCACCATCATCTGTTTCATCTGCTTCTGTTGGTAAAACAAGATTGAAGCTAACAGATTCTCAAATTGAGTCTTCATGTGAGTAAACTGAACAAGGTTCTGCAGTTTCTAAAGTAGAGAATTAAGAATTTCCTGCTTCCAATAATTATAACAAGGCTGCTCTGACAAAACCAAAAAAGACAATCATGATGAAAACACTTTCCATAACATCCCTCCATTTTCAAATTTTTTGGAATTATTGGTTGGATGGAATACACCTATAATTTCATGTACATGTATATACTGTCTTGCTTGACTTGCTACAATGTAATTGTAGAGAACCAGAGCAGAATAAACTCAACCAAATGAATTTCAAACACTAAGATGTCCATGGAAAGGCGTTTTCATTCCCCTATTTCTCAGTAACATGGGTCCAGAAATGATCATAATTTACTATAAAATTCTTAGGCTTGTTTTAAAACTAACCTGAGGGTGAACCTTTCCCAAGGAACATTTTGCATGCTTTGTGCTCCTCTTCTGAAATCGTTGTTTCAAGTTTCAACTCTGCAAGGCTCAGTTCTGTCAAGATCTCTTCCGTAACAAAACATTTTTGAACCACCTTCACCAAGATGACCACATGAATAATCTTCCCACAATCTCTCCAGGATCTGGAGTGAATCACACTTCACTGTTATCAGCAAACTTCCAATACTAACACCTTTAATAATGAGTTGCATTTTTTCCATGTAAGCCAAAAAGCTATCAAAATCATTCTTACAGCTCGGATGAGTAACTTGAAGGTAACGGACAGCAATTAAACGCAGCACTTCTGCTTCTGTGGGGATTTTGGAACTCATGGGTGCTTGGGTAGTTTCAGCACCTGTACATGAAGGCTGAGTCTGTCCTGATGACACAGGTACTGCAGATGCCTCCTGATGCCCAACATTTTGGGATCCTTCTGATTTTACTGTTGAAGCAGGAATTCCGAGGGCCTGTGTGCTGTGTTCGGCTGGTTTCATGGTTTCCACATTAATTTCCAAGTTCAAATCTGTTGAATTAGAACAATTGAATGGCTTAGTGCAAGACAGTCATAAGTGACTTTTTCGGGTAAAATTTTTTTCCCTTCAAAAGTGCCTGAATTTTGCATGTGCTTTTCAATTTAGTAGAAAAACATCCTCCTGTATCTTTTTTTTTTGGCCGAAATGCTCTTGTTCCGCTTTGTAATGCGTTCATTGTGCACGCTTCGATATTTAACTGCGCAGCCGTAGGCGTGCGCGGTTTATGGTTTACCTTTGGTTTATTTTTTTTAGTTTTGTCAGTGACGCAGACCTCTGCTCGGCCAAGTTTTGGTCGGGACTTAAAATCACGAAAACTGTAATGTTTTAATGCTTTTGAAACATTAATACACGAAAATGTTACAGATATTTTCTTCATTGTGTGTAAATTTGTGTGTAATTTTCTATTGGTTTTATCGAAACGTTCGATTCGAAGCAACGAGAGTGTTAGAACATGCAAGGATTACATCATCAGCCGGGAAATAACCACCGTACTAAAAATAGCCGTGTTTGGAAAAAGCTGTTGAAATGTTGATACACAGAAAATGTTACGGATATTGTTTTCTTTATAGTGTGTGAAAAATATCTTTTTTGGTTTTATCGAAGGGTTGGATTCGAAGGGAATATTAAATACGCTATAAAAAAGGAATTACATCAGTCATGGAATGTGCTGACCTTGCAGCTTTCACTTTCGTTACGTGACAAATGAGATCGCTCACTTTGTAAGTTTATTTTACAGAAGCTACCATCATAAATTTATTTGCAATTTTGCGAGTATTTCTTGTGGGTCTGGGCAACTAAAGCGAATTCTTTGGCTGTTTTTCGAAGTGAGTTAAGAGATTTGAAGAAATATTAAATATTTGCTGAGGTAAACAACAACTTGCCAGATGTTGTTTATAGCCTTGGTGTCGAATTGTTCATACCGTTCATACCTAGACATATCTTAGAAAAAGTTTCTGATTAAGACCATTACGTCATCGAAGATTTTGCAACATTTACGCCTTATGGTGCAATCGGCTACAGGGAGTAAACAGTTCGTGACGGTTAAGTCGTTGTCAGTTGTTGTGCTACAGATTGATCAGTTGATTGCTTGTCTATAGTCATCAGTGAATCAACAAGGGCTGCTTGTAGACAAGGAACGTAAAGGTAAATGTTCGGGTGATTATTTTCTCTTTACTGTGTAAAATACATTTTTCTGGCTTTATTGAAGCGTTGGATTTAAAGGGAATATTACGTACCCTAACTAGTGAGACAATCTCAGATAGTGCAGAGTATTATGCAGGATTGTCAGTACTTTTTGAGTCATCCGCTGCCTGTATGTAACTTGTTAGCTCAAAGCTCAAAAATAGGGACCTTAAGCATCGACAACGAAATGGCACGATGACGACGGGCGGAAGTAAAATTTTCCTGCACGAGGGTTCTGCGCATGTGTGATGTTGTTAAACGTCGTCTAGCCTTCGTCGACGACTGAATCTCAGCAGGTTTTCGTTCCGGTAAAAAACGTAAGTAAATAACTTAACTTTTACATACTGATAAACATCCACGTCCACCTTCTGTTGTAATGATTGTTTTTCGTATTATTTGCGGACCAGCAGAAGTCAAAAGTTTAACAGTTTAGCGAATTTCAACAAACTAAAATGACTTTTCTTTCAGAAGGATCCGAAACCATGGCCAGCGAGCAAGAACCAGCTTAGCGAACCCATGGATCATGTCTCCATATCTGCATGGGAATGAAAGCCGCTTCAACAGCATACAGAGATCTAGTCCATCTCAAACAGAGCGCTGACTACAAGAAATCATGTCAGCGATTTGCAAAACTTCCTACAGAATTCGTATATCTCGTTTTCCAAAGCGAAACTCTGCAGAACTCTCGGGCTCATCGAGCTCTTCCAGGCCAAAAGGCGCGTGCGCATCAAACGGAAAGTCGAGGTTTTTCGATGCAAAGAGGTCGTACAGAACAACAAATTCATCATCATTGATAAAGCCATTGTTGTGATTAATTAGCGAGAGCAACTAGTCGGAGAACCAAAACTCGTCGTCTCCTCAAAACAACACACTGCTTAACTTTCCTTTTTCCCGCCAAGAACGAAACCCTCGACCCAATCGGCCTTGTGTTGCATTTCGTGTCTGCTTCGTTGTCGATGCTTAAGGTCTCTAATAACTCACAATTACTGTTTGTCAAGACGATTTTAAATTTTACTCTGGCGTTTTACGTTGAATTTCGTTATTTTAAATTCATTAATACGTAAAACTAGCAAACGTGATAATTTTACTTTTTCAACGTCAACATTTGTAACTTGATACTTTTGTTTTCCTCGCAAAGTTTGTAACATGATACCATTGTTTTCTCAAAAAAAAACATACAAATAAAGATATTCTAGCTCATTTCGTGCTAGAGAAAGATGAAATAATGTTATTGACCTATGAAAAAAAATTGTAGGGGAATGATTTTGTTTTGTTTCATTCAAGAGGCAAATTTTCATATCATCGATAAACAATTACTAATTCAATTATCAAATGGTCACCTCGGTGTCTCGGAAAAAACACGTTCTTATTATGTTACACCATTGGTTTTAACAATAAACCACTTCAAAATACGCAATGTTATCGATGTCGATTAATACAACCGAGAAGCGTTTTAAGTTGGCCGCTATTATATCCTACATCGGTGAATGAGTCCGCTCAAGACAGACTAAATTTATTTGCGGTTTCCGTAAGTGCCACAGTGTCTACAGCAATTTTTGAGGAGTTTCTTTTGTCATGACATTAGTAATTTTAATGCCACTAACTCGGAAATGTTTCGGGTAAAAACATTTGTGAACTTCTTGTTCTCTTTCATAGGGGATAAAATAAACAAGCGGATGAGGAGATCTATTCGTTTCCCTCTTTAGAGCTTAGCAAACACGAAACAGTTTGAAAACAGCGCAGACGTTTTTGAACCGAGATAGGGATGAATCCAAAAGATACGCTGTCACAGAAGCGTTCTTTGCACTAAAAGGAGAACTGATATTACTTGAAGTTATAACAGCTATCGCCCGTTAAGACAAGAATATGGTCGAAAGAGCTGTACTGCATCACTTCTCTTTCCTTTGACGCTCGATCGAAATTCACGTGTTGTCTCACGTCAAAATAACCTGTATAAAAAAATCTCTCCAGATTCCCGCTGTATACGCATTTTTCTTAAAATAGATATCTTCATTTTTGAAAAAAAGAAAAGGAACAGAGCGAAAAAAAAATTTGAGCGACCTCATATTGAACCAGTGTCACGGCAAAACAAATTCGAATCTGGCCCATTCAGCGCCTCATCCGCTTGTGCTAACGAAGCAGTAGTAAGAGGTTAAGGTATTATAGTGATTCATCGCTTAGCGAAACAAAAGGTTTCTTTTGTTTTCCATTCAACAAAAGGCCCCCAGAGAATGCCCTTGGAAAAATGTGTTTTTTTGCATACGTAATATCTCAAAAGGAAGCAAACTTCAGGGAAAAAACATGCAGAACATTGTTTGACACACGGAAACAAAACTGCATGCGAAATTTGGAGCGTTTTTTGACAAAGTTCATTTTTCAGTAAAAAAGCTAACGCCCTTTTTACACCGAAGCCTCAATTGGAAATTCTAAAGCCATAATTGACATTGGACAATTCGAATTCGCAGTTGCGAAAACGCAGTCTCAATTCTGATTTTAAACATTCATTCGGGCTCACAAGGAGGTTGTTTATTTTATATGTTCATGACCCGATCGCCTAAAAACTGTAATTCCCGGGCTGTATTTGATTGCATTGTTGATTTAGTTCCATAGCCCTTTTCACGGTTAGTTTTTCTCATTTGCATTACAATGTAATCCAACGTGGATGCGAGGCAATTTCGGGCTAAACTGCAAAACAGCCCGAAATTGCCTCGCATACATGCTAAATTTTATTGTAATGCAAATGAGCAAAGGTAACCGTGAAAAGGGCTATTGCAACAGAAAAGGTCAGTTCGTATCCGATTGATATTATTTGGAATCGGTGGAAAAGTACTCTGAAGGAAAGATCCATAGGAGTGAATCTGAACCAGTGAAAGAAATGTAAATACTGTGTACTTTGTTAATCAGGCCAGGGGAAATACTCGAATCAGTCGCACGGAGTTTGTTTATGCGATGAATGAGCACACGATTGCAAATGTTTACTCAGTTGTATTTGAGCTCCTTCTTAGAATGTTCGTAAAAAAATATACTTTTACAAATTAGATTTTGTGCTCAAGCATTACCAGTCAATGTGACAATATTTAGCACGAAATTTCAAAGCTGATGTAAATAGTTAAGTCCTATAAACTTGTGAGTCTACGGAAACTGGCGCAGTCACGCAACGTAGTCTTCAATCAGACTGGCATGGATTTTGTCACTGAAATATCTTTCTGTATAAAAACCCTGGTTGTTGATGAAAAAAGGTTGGTTTTTAGAGGTTGAAAGTCAGCTAGGGAAATCATTTAAGGTATCTGTATAAACCACGGTGTTTATACGGCGTCGACGCACTCTCATAATCTTTGATTACTACTAGTTATATTTTTTTATGTTCATGTACTTGAAGAAGGCCGAATGCCATGGTAGGTTACCCACTTCGGCCAAGTGTGAGGCTTGGTCGCTCAAATTAGATGGCGGTTGAAACCTGGACACCGTGGTTGATACCACAAAGTTGACCGGATAAAGAGGAGCAAAACTTCATTAGGGGTAAAAATGCCTTGGAAAGTTAGGGGTCTTCGTTTTAGAGTTTTTGGGTCTTAGGGTCTTCGTTTTAGAGACATCCGCTGTTAATCAAAACTGTATGCAAGCACGTGTGTAGATCTTATCACGGATATCACAATTTGTTCCTGAGATGGACGTCACTTTTTTTAAAAAAGCCCTGCCGAGAGGAGCTGCGCAAAGTACAATATCCCTGTATGGTGCCCACCCCTGCCCCCCTGAACGAAGAAAACGTTAGGGGAGGGGGAGGATGGTCAAAAGTGGAAACTGAGAATTGAGAACTGCGTTTCCGCTACTGCGAATTCGCAATTGTCCAATGTCAATTATGGCTTTGATTTCCAATTATGGAAATGAACTTTGCACTTAGTATCTACAGTTTCACTTTAAAAATTAACTTACAGTTAGAATTTTCACTTTTGGAAATCGATTTTTGTTTTGAATTTTCA
>JAHPZR010036395.1:0-18503 GCA_019787425.1 Platygyra sinensis
GCAAGTAATATTTAAGAGAGGGTAACTGAAAACTGAAATGTTCTGGCTTACTGATTTACTGTAACACTGATATACAAACCTAATCTAAGTGCTGCAGCTAAACCTCTGATCACTAAAACTGGATTGGAGTTATTCATCACCATGTTTTGAAGTACTGGCGAGAATGCATCCTTCTTGTTCTCAACCTGTATGGAAATCAAAAGGGACATCATGAATTGAATGGCTTGGTGCAAAGACTGACATCAAAGATTTTTTCGGGTGAATTTATTTTTTACTTCAAAAGTGCCTGAATTAAGTAGTAAAACACTCCCCTGTATTTTTTGGCTGGTTTGCACTTTGTTTCTGAGAAAAACGAGGACAAAATATTGAAGCATGCACAATGAACGCAACAAAGTGGAACAAGAGCATTTCAGTCAGAAACAAAAACAGGAGAATGTTTTACTACTAAATTGGAAAGCACATGCAAAATTCAGGCACTTGTGAAGAAAAAATTTTGCCTAAAAAAGTCACTTACTTTAGGTCAGTCTCGCACCAAGCCATTCAATTAGTGATTAAAGACAACACTCAAAAAGATAAACTGCAGCGCTACATGAGTGTCACAGCCCTACGGTATGGAAATTACATGTTATTGTAGTAGTAGTCACCACCATAAGTAAGCTGCATAAGTAGCTGCTGCATTATTTTTTGAGAACAAATTAAAGCAATTGTATTTGTTACAAAATCATTAAAAAGACTAGTAGCTGGTCAAGTCTGCATGGTGAGTGTAAAAGTGTCACCACAATGACCCAGATCGGGGTTTAATCCCAGGCTGCGCAATCTGGGACAGGTTGTTTCATAAGCCACTTCACATTAACCCAGGATTAAACATCAACTGAAGCATTATTTTTTTATCATTTAAAAAATAATGCTTTTTGCCTCTAATGTTTGGTGTAGTTTGAGATTACTATTAGCTCAAAACTGAAGGGAAAACAATATAAACAGAACACCACACTAAAATATTACAAAAAACTGAAAATGTTAGCTTAATCAGGTTTTGAACAACCCGGCCCTGGGGCCTGTTTCTCAAAAGTCCCAGTAACTTAATGGGCCGAAATCATATTTTGAAATCAGTGTCAAGAAAAGTAGGGTGTGTTTTGATCTTTAATGAAGTCCATTTTGATTCTTTAGCTAATTACAGTGTACTTTACTGTATAATTTTCAAAACATTTGAAACTCCAATCTGCAATGGGAAATAAAACAACTTAACAGGCCCGGTAATTACTGGGAGCTTTGAGAAACGGGCCCAGGAGACTAACATACTGACTAGCAATTTTGATCTTGCCCAGTTAATAAGCAGTCCATCTGAATTTTTCCAAAAAGTTTTCTGAGTGATACTTACATAAATAATTGGAGTCTGTGGCGACAACTTGTCTGTTGGAAGAGTGGTGTTGGGGTAGGAGGTGGTGTGGAATTGCATTTGAATCAAACAATAAATTCAACTTTGGGACTGCCAAATTATCTCCTCCTGAACTAAGATTAAATGGTGACTTGGATGAGCCAGGGGAGACAACTGCAAGCTGTTTTGATGGTGACAAAAGGTCAGCTGGTATCAGAGTCGGCGAGAATGCTGATTGTCCTCCCTGTAGACCTGAACTTGGAGATAAACAGCCTGGATTGATGATAGACAAAGGTTGAGTTAAACTTGGCGATAGAGTTGAAGTTGTGTGAAAAGGTGATTTCTGTGTGGGAGACATGACGTAACTTGGGGAGGAGAATGGAGAAATGCTCATTCCACTTGCACATCCTGTGGTACTCGAAAATCCTGAATAAGTTGAGATAGGACCATTGCTCAGAGTGGGATCGCTATTCCCTGTTAATGGACTGGGCTTTACATCAGCAGAGCAGTTTATTTCCCCCAATAGCGTTGTATCCATTCCACTGGTTAAGGAAGGTTCAGTGGTGCTTGAAGATCCCGTAGTCAGTGATTCACTGGAGAGAAAAGTTGTCCCCTGGCTACTAACAACAGTCTGACTAAGCAGTACATTTGATGATGTTGAAACAAAGTTTGCAGGAAATGATGAAAGCATGGCTGTGTCAGGCCCTGCTATAGAATTCTGATGGCTAGTCACTTGCATCATGTGATCTGCTGGTGCAATGGATGTTTCCATAGCAGACACAGATGAGTTACTATGAACATCTGTTAGAAGTGACTCCGACTGCGAAAATGGCCCAGTTACTGATTGTGTGATTAACATAGGAGCAACTGAATCGGAGGTTCCTTGTGTTGTCATACACAAGGTACTTGATTGTGCATCACTTTGTGCAGGCTTAGCAAACTGATTGTCTGAGCCTGTTGATGCTACACTTTGACCATTGAGTGATTGAGCTGTATCAGACCAGTTGGTTTGTGAGCTTGGACCTTGAACAGAGGCTTGATTGAGCTGACTCGAACCAGCATGTTCATGATTTTCTCCTTTTATACCCTGCAATGAAACATGGTTGGTTATATTCTTAGCTGGAATGGCAGCTGTATTTTCCAAGGAAATGGATGCATTAGCTTGTTCTGCACTGCCTTGTTGCTGTTGATGTTGTGCTTGCTGTTGTTGTTGTAGATATATTTGTTGCAGCTGTTGCTGTTGCAGACCTTGTAATTGCCCACTGGTCAACAATTTTACCTGCATATAGAAAAAAACACAGAACTAAATAAATGTTCACCCACTTTAAAGCTTATTAAGTACTTTAATTTGTAGCTTACAAAATCTAAGAAAACTGCAATGGAAGAATCCTTAAACATGGGAACATGATGAGATGTTGCCAATCAGCAGAGATTACATGGCCATTTGTATGAGTGAGAGTTGGTCATGATGATGGGTTAGTCCACATATACAGACAATTCTCTTTATTTTCTTTTCAGATCATTACCTAAACCCTAGACTTAAAACAAACTTCATAATTCCCTTTGTACAAGTACTAAATATACAAATACAAAGGAATTTACATTGAATCATTGGGACCACATTGTTGTTTCCAATTAATTTTTCATTAGTCAAGGATCACTATTTTTAAACCAAATTTACACTATACATACAATAAACCAAAAGTAACAAGTCTTACAGTTGCAACAGATAATTTTTTTCACAAGAGTTCTAACCTGTGCATTCCTTATTGTTCTTGTTGTAAGCTCAGCAGGAATGGGTAGCTTCCAAGCTTCATCAACAGATGGAATATTCCTGATAAAAGAAAACAACTGTAATACAGGTTTTGCAAAGCAAAATAAAATAAAGACTTTAGGCAGCATGTACATTTACATGTAAAGAAAGTTGCATCTGACAGCCCAAGCCTAACAGATTCTGTTGTTTACTTACTGATGGACAAGTGAAGTTTTCCTGGGAAATCTTTGAAGAATTTCTAAGGTACCTACAGTACACTTTTTCTTAAGGGGGGAAGGGGGTATTAAGAATGAGCCTGAAGGGCTGCAAGCTTGAAAATCAGTTTTCTTTGTACCTTGTGTGGATTGATTGGATACCTGCTCTAGCATACAATGGTAGTCCACTGATAATGAATAAAAAATCTAGCCAAAGTTCACAGGTTTTCAAATTATTTATCAAGTCATTTAGTGCTGTAGCCAACCGTGTTTTTTTACCTGGGAGTTGTCTTAAAGGGGAATCCTTGTTTACAATATTTGCCTCATTAGTTTAAGTAATTTAGTTCTGAATATGGAAGAGAGTAGTACGATAACTCTGGCATAAAATACTTTTTGTGCAACAAGGGTTTTAAAATTCAATGTTTTACAAAGAATGTACATGTATGAGCTCATTAGCATTTTTGCCGCCCAGAAATTTTGCAGTTTCTGAAAGACAATTTCTCCTTCAAAGTGCTAAGAATTCCACCATGTATTAAGTTTTACTCTTTTAATTTTTTTTTCTTGTTCTTTTGCTCTTTAGCTGCCTGGAGTCAATTCATATCTAACATGTTTCCTTCTGTAAGCAAAGCTGTATGCAAATGAGCAGAAATGTAAACAATGACATCAGCATGAATTCCCCTATAAGATACACTGCTTATCATTGCAACAGCACACACACATACATAAATTTCGAATGCCAGACACCATCAAAGAAAACTTGCCACAACATTGGATTAGGCACTTACTTTTTCTGTGCTTCCTCCTGCTGTGGCATCATAGCCAACTGAGCCTGTAGCGCCTTGACTCGTGCTTCAATTGTGCTATCTGTGGCACCTGTGGAACAGTCAGTTGTTATCATGATGACAATTTATTCTCAAACTGCCTCCTTTCTTGTCCAATCAGAGAGAAAAACAAGACTTGATTGATTCAATAAACTGCCACTACACTGGTGCATCGCAAATATTACGACTGTTAAATAAAAACTGGTAATGTTAACTGGTGATTAATTCTAGTAGATCTCACCATATCTCCTGGCTGCACTGTAACAAGCAATAGCATCACTAAAAGTGAAATAAAGGAAAAGCTTGTACTAAGAAGCAGGCAACCTCGGCCTTCTATGCACATACAGTGTATTAATTTTGTGATGGACTAACATCCCACCCAGGGCTAGTAGAAACATTCCTAGTTGCTTCATGCTACAAAAACATGAATAAGCTCTCGCCTGATGGATCACTTGCATGTAGCTATTGTGTAAATGATATGGATATACATGTAGGAGTTTGGTAGCTCAGTCGGTAGAGCATCAGTAGATGTCGTGGGTTCAAACCCCATGGAGGTCAAATTTTCTTTGACAAGTGGGGACTCCCAAATTTCCTTTACCAGGGTAATTTACCCAGGGGATTTGGTGTATCGCCAGTATTGCCTACTTCTGGCACCTAAAATATACTAAAGAAAATTATCGCCTGGCTCTTCTGCAGACTTAACTAACAATTATTCTTTAACCATTAAGGGTGTGAATTGTACCAAGCTTCACTAGAACCACTCTTGAATTTATTCAAAGAGGGGCTTCAACAAGAGGATTGTACATTGTGCAAATGCAGAAAATTCCATTCTATATTCCCTTCACATCAAAGAGATTGGGACTTCCCAGGGGTTGGGGGTTTTATAAGACCAACACATTTAAAGATGAATTGAAGCTTAATTGGAATTTCTAGGGGCATGGGGATCTTATAAAATATCCCTTTTGTGGAGGAAGCAAGGATATTATTTTTCTTGGAAAGTTTTTATACACATTTCAAGTATTGTCCATCTCCTCACTAATGAGAATATCAGGATGACACAAATACTCCACTTTACCATGGTCATTTTGGAAACAGTCAGTAACAATGGAAAGCAATCAATCAGTTTATGTAGTAAAAAAACTTACAGTGGCTTGAAGATATGAATTTTGTTTTCATGTGTTAAATATACTACTTGCTGGACGGCTTTTTGCAGTTGAAAAAACGCTGATGTAACGCGTGATTTAAAAAATTTTTAAAGCGTGCAGTATGCTCGTGACTCAAGAGAATTCAAGTGCATGCAAGGCACTTGTAGACTTCTGGGATGACCATGTGATCACTCCCAGCAATCGGGTCTTTAACAGACATCCAAGCCTCCAGAAAAAGCCGCTGATGGTAATGTGCCCCATACAGCACGCGCAATGTTTCAATTTAAAAGTTTTTAAATCGCGCGTAACATAAGCGGTTTTTTTCAACTGATGAAGGCTTAAGAGTTAGCCGAAACGTCTTACTAAAATATACAAGTCAGTGACAAAAACAACACTTTTATCAACTATGTCATCTCATGACTACAATTACTCCATTTTTAAACATGTGTACATGTACATATAGATGAGGTCTACGTTGCTGCCTGTCTTCTCCATCATTAGAGAGTAAAATTGTAACAAGCACAAAAGGTAATGTGATCTCCTTTGAGAAAATTCAATGCAGTTATTCAACAACAAATAAATTCTTACCTTAGCTGTTCACAGGCCTCATAAAGAATGCCCAAGTCAGTCCATGCCGCCACATGTGTGGGGTCCAACTGTATGGCACACACATAGGCCTGTAATGCGTCCATAGGCTGATTTTGTTGCTGGTACAACACTCTAAAAGGATAGACAAGACAACAGAAGATTAAATGTACAGTGCCAAATCTAAATTCCTGACAGAAAACTCTCAAGGGATGTCATAACTTACCCTATAGAGCACCAAGTGTCAGCATTGGCTTCTGACTTATCAATGGCATGACGATAAGATGTAAAGGCATCATGCACTTTTCCTTGCATTGCATAGCACCTGACACAAAAGGTTTTACGACATTTTATAATAAACTTACCAGGTTAAAAGACAAGATAAGACTTATCATATGTGGACTACATGGTAATAGACATTTAGCTGACAGAAAGACGCCTTAAATGATTAAACTATGAAGCAAGAGAACCAGGATCCAAGTCTGGCAGGGGTCTTTGTAATGTCTTCTTGTGCAAGCAAAAAGTCAATACTCTAAGGTGACTCTCTCCACTATGAATATTGGCAAACTGGGCAAATCAGGCCTTGAGAGTTTTCTGTCAGGAATTTAGATTTGGCACTGTACATTTAATCTTCTGTTGTCTTGTCTATCCTTTTAGAGTGTTGTACCAGCAACAAAATCAGCCTATGGACGCATTACAGGCCTATGTGTGTGCCATACAGTTGGACCCCACACATGTGGCGGCATGGACTGACTTGGGCATTCTTTATGAGGCCTGTGAACAGCTAAGGTAAGAATTTATTTGTTGTTGAATAACTGCATTGAATTTTCTCAAAGGAGATCACATTACCTTTTGTGCTTGTTACAATTTTACTCTCTAATGATGGAGAAGACAGGCAGCAACGTAGACCTCATCTATATGTACATGTACACATGTTTAAAAATGGAGTAATTGTAGTCATGAGATGACATAGTTGATAAAAGTGTTGTTTTTGTCACTGACTTGTATATTTTAGTAAGACGTTTCGGCTAACTCTTAAGCCTTCATCAGTTGAAAAAAACCGCTTATGTTACGCGCGATTTAAAAACTTTTAAATTGAAACATTGCGCGTGCTGTATGGGGCACATTACCATCAGCGGCTTTTTCTGGAGGCTTGGATGTCTGTTAAAGACCCGATTGCTGGAGTGATCACATGGTCATCCCAGAAGTCTACAAGTGCCTTGCATGCACTTGAATTCTCTTGAGTCACGAGCATACTGCACGCTTTAAAAATTTTTTAAATCACGCGTTACATCAGCGTTTTTTCAACTGCAAAAAGCCGTCCAGCAAGTAGTATATTTAACACATGAAAACAAAATTCATATCTTCAAGCCACTGTAAGTTTTTTTACTACATAAACTGATTGATTGCTTTCCATTGTTACTGACTGTTTCCAAAATGACCATGGTAAAGTGGAGTATTTGTGTCATCCTGATATTCTCATTAGTGAGGAGATGGACAATACTTGAAATGTGTATAAAAACTTTCCAAGAAAAATAATATCCTTGCTTCCTCCACAAAAGGGATATTTTATAAGATCCCCATGCCCCTAGAAATTCCAATTAAGCTTCAATTCATCTTTAAATGTGTTGGTCTTATAAAACCCCCAACCCCTGGGAAGTCCCAATCTCTTTGATGTGAAGGGAATATAGAATGGAATTTTCTGCATTTGCACAATGTACAATCCTCTTGTTGAAGCCCCTCTTTGAATAAATTCAAGAGTGGTTCTAGTGAAGCTTGGTACAATTCACACCCTTAATGGTTAAAGAATAATTGTTAGTTAAGTCTGCAGAAGAGCCAGGCGATAATTTTCTTTAGTATATTTTAGGTGCCAGAAGTAGGCAATACTGGCGATACACCAAATCCCCTGGGTAAATTACCCTGGTAAAGGAAATTTGGGAGTCCCCACTTGTCAAAGAAAATTTGACCTCCATGGGGTTTGAACCCACGACATCTACTGATGCTCTACCGACTGAGCTACCAAACTCCTACATGTATATCCATATCATTTACACAATAGCTACATGCAAGTGATCCATCAGGCGAGAGCTTATTCATGTTTTTGTAGCATGAAGCAACTAGGAATGTTTCTACTAGCCCTGGGTGGGATGTTAGTCCATCACAAAATTAATACACTGTATGTGCATAGAAGGCCGAGGTTGCCTGCTTCTTAGTACAAGCTTTTCCTTTATTTCACTTTTAGTGATGCTATTGCTTGTTACAGTGCAGCCAGGAGATATGGTGAGATCTACTAGAATTAATCACCAGTTAACATTACCAGTTTTTATTTAACAGTCGTAATATTTGCGATGCACCAGTGTAGTGGCAGTTTATTGAATCAATCAAGTCTTGTTTTTCTCTCTGATTGGACAAGAAAGGAGGCAGTTTGAGAATAAATTGTCATCATGATAACAACTGACTGTTCCACAGGTGCCACAGATAGCACAATTGAAGCACGAGTCAAGGCGCTACAGGCTCAGTTGGCTATGATGCCACAGCAGGAGGAAGCACAGAAAAAGTAAGTGCCTAATCCAATGTTGTGGCAAGTTTTCTTTGATGGTGTCTGGCATTCGAAATTTATGTATGTGTGTGTGCTGTTGCAATGATAAGCAGTGTATCTTATAGGGGAATTCATGCTGATGTCATTGTTTACATTTCTGCTCATTTGCATACAGCTTTGCTTACAGAAGGAAACATGTTAGATATGAATTGACTCCAGGCAGCTAAAGAGCAAAAGAACAAGAAAAAAAAATTAAAAGAGTAAAACTTAATACATGGTGGAATTCTTAGCACTTTGAAGGAGAAATTGTCTTTCAGAAACTGCAAAATTTCTGGGCGGCAAAAATGCTAATGAGCTCATACATGTACATTCTTTGTAAAACATTGAATTTTAAAACCCTTGTTGCACAAAAAGTATTTTATGCCAGAGTTATCGTACTACTCTCTTCCATATTCAGAACTAAATTACTTAAACTAATGAGGCAAATATTGTAAACAAGGATTCCCCTTTAAGACAACTCCCAGGTAAAAAAACACGGTTGGCTACAGCACTAAATGACTTGATAAATAATTTGAAAACCTGTGAACTTTGGCTAGATTTTTTATTCATTATCAGTGGACTACCATTGTATGCTAGAGCAGGTATCCAATCAATCCACACAAGGTACAAAGAAAACTGATTTTCAAGCTTGCAGCCCTTCAGGCTCATTCTTAATACCCCCTTCCCCCCTTAAGAAAAAGTGTACTGTAGGTACCTTAGAAATTCTTCAAAGATTTCCCAGGAAAACTTCACTTGTCCATCAGTAAGTAAACAACAGAATCTGTTAGGCTTGGGCTGTCAGATGCAACTTTCTTTACATGTAAATGTACATGCTGCCTAAAGTCTTTATTTTATTTTGCTTTGCAAAACCTGTATTACAGTTGTTTTCTTTTTATCAGGAATATTCCATCTGTTGATGAAGCTTGGAAGCTACCCATTCCTGCTGAGCTTACAACAAGAACAATAAGGAATGCACAGGTTAGAACTCTTGTGAAAAAAATTATCTGTTGCAACTGTAAGACTTGTTACTTTTGGTTTATTGTATGTATAGTGTAAATTTGGTTTAAAAATAGTGATCCTTGACTAATGAAAAATTAATTGGAAACAACAATGTGGTCCCAATGATTCAATGTAAATTCCTTTGTATTTGTATATTTAGTACTTGTACAAAGGGAATTATGAAGTTTGTTTTAAGTCTAGGGTTTAGGTAATGATCTGAAAAGAAAATAAAGAGAATTGTCTGTATATGTGGACTAACCCATCATCATGACCAACTCTCACTCATACAAATGGCCATGTAATCTCTGCTGATTGGCAACATCTCATCATGTTCCCATGTTTAAGGATTCTTCCATTGCAGTTTTCTTAGATTTTGTAAGCTACAAATTAAAGTACTTAATAAGCTTTAAAGTGGGTGAACATTTATTTAGTTCTGTGTTTTTTTCTATATGCAGGTAAAATTGTTGACCAGTGGGCAATTACAAGGTCTGCAACAGCAACAGCTGCAACAAATATATCTACAACAACAACAGCAAGCACAACATCAACAGCAACAAGGCAGTGCAGAACAAGCTAATGCATCCATTTCCTTGGAAAATACAGCTGCCATTCCAGCTAAGAATATAACCAACCATGTTTCATTGCAGGGTATAAAAGGAGAAAATCATGAACATGCTGGTTCGAGTCAGCTCAATCAAGCCTCTGTTCAAGGTCCAAGCTCACAAACCAACTGGTCTGATACAGCTCAATCACTCAATGGTCAAAGTGTAGCATCAACAGGCTCAGACAATCAGTTTGCTAAGCCTGCACAAAGTGATGCACAATCAAGTACCTTGTGTATGACAACACAAGGAACCTCCGATTCAGTTGCTCCTATGTTAATCACACAATCAGTAACTGGGCCATTTTCGCAGTCGGAGTCACTTCTAACAGATGTTCATAGTAACTCATCTGTGTCTGCTATGGAAACATCCATTGCACCAGCAGATCACATGATGCAAGTGACTAGCCATCAGAATTCTATAGCAGGGCCTGACACAGCCATGCTTTCATCATTTCCTGCAAACTTTGTTTCAACATCATCAAATGTACTGCTTAGTCAGACTGTTGTTAGTAGCCAGGGGACAACTTTTCTCTCCAGTGAATCACTGACTACGGGATCTTCAAGCACCACTGAACCTTCCTTAACCAGTGGAATGGATACAACGCTATTGGGGGAAATAAACTGCTCTGCTGATGTAAAGCCCAGTCCATTAACAGGGAATAGCGATCCCACTCTGAGCAATGGTCCTATCTCAACTTATTCAGGATTTTCGAGTACCACAGGATGTGCAAGTGGAATGAGCATTTCTCCATTCTCCTCCCCAAGTTACGTCATGTCTCCCACACAGAAATCACCTTTTCACACAACTTCAACTCTATCGCCAAGTTTAACTCAACCTTTGTCTATCATCAATCCAGGCTGTTTATCTCCAAGTTCAGGTCTACAGGGAGGACAATCAGCATTCTCGCCGACTCTGATACCAGCTGACCTTTTGTCACCATCAAAACAGCTTGCAGTTGTCTCCCCTGGCTCATCCAAGTCACCATTTAATCTTAGTTCAGGAGGAGATAATTTGGCAGTCCCAAAGTTGAATTTATTGTTTGATTCAAATGCAATTCCACACCCACCTCCTACCCCAACACCACCTCTTCCAACAGACAAGTTGTCGCCACAGACTCCAATTATTTATGTAAGTATCACTCAGAAAACTTTTTGGAAAAATTTCAGATGGACTGCTTATTAACTGGGCAAGATCAAAATTGCTAGTCAGTATGTTAGTCTCCTGGGGCCCGTTTCTCAAAGCTCCCAGTAATTACCGGGCCTGTTAAGTTGTTTTATTTCCCATTGCAGATTGGAGTTTCAAATGTTTTGAAAATTATACAGTAAAGTACACTGTAATTAGCTAAAGAATCAAAATGGACTTCATTAAAGATCAAAACACACCCTACTTTTCTTGACACTGATTTCAAAATATGATTTCGGCCCATTAAGTTACTGGGACTTTTGAGAAACAGGCCCCAGGGCCGGGTTGTTCAAAACCTGATTAAGCTAACATTTTCAGTTTTTGTAATATTTTAGTGTGGTGTTCTGTTTATATTGTTTTCCCTTCAGTTTTGAGCTAATAGTAATCTCAAACTACACCAAACATTAGAGGCAAAAAGCATTATTTTTTAAATGATAAAAAAATAATGCTTCAGTTGATGTTTAATCCTGGGTTAATGTGAAGTGGCTTATGAACAACCTGTCCCAGATTGCGCAGCCTGGGATTAAACCCCGATCTGGGTCATTGTGGTGACACTTTTACACTCACCATGCAGACTTGACCAGCTACTAGTCTTTTTAATGATTTTGTAACAAATACAATTGCTTTAATTTGTTCTCAAAAATAATGCAGCAGCTTACTTATGCAGCTTACTTATGGTGGTGACTACTACTACAATAACATGTAATTTCCATACCGTAGGGCTGTGACACTCATGTAGCGCTGCAGTTTATCTTTTTGAGTGTTGTCTTTAATCACTAATTGAATGGCTTGGTGCGAGACTGACCTAAAGTAAGTGACTTTTTTAGGCAAAATTTTTTCTTCACAAGTGCCTGAATTTTTGCATGTGCTTTCCAATTTAGTAGTAAAACATTCTCCTGTTTTTTGTTTCTGACTGAAATGCTCTTGTTCCACTTTGTTGCGTTCATTGTGCATGCTTCAATATTTTGTCCTCGTTTTTCTCAGAAACAAAGTGCAAACCAGCCCAAAAAATACAGGGGAGTGTTTTACTACTTAATTCAGGCACTTTTGAAGTAAAAATAAATTCACCCGAAAAAATCTTTGATGTCAGTCTTTGCACCAAGCCATTCAATTCATGATGTCCCTTTTGATTTCCATACAGGTTGAGAACAAGAAGGATGCATTCTCGCCAGTACTTCAAAACATGGTGATGAATAACTCCAATCCAGTTTTAGTGATCAGAGGTTTAGCTGCAGCACTTAGATTAGGTTTGTATATCAGTGTTACAGTAAATCAGTAAGCCAGAACATTTCAGTTTTCAGTTACCCTCTCTTAAATATTACTTGCCCAATAAGGTGCACAATGTTCATGCCCTTTCAACTACATTGTTTATTAGGTACTGTTTACAATCAAGTATGCTTGATTTCGCTTTTCCCAACAGCAAAATTTACTTCCCCCAGGTAATTGGACATGGGTTTGTTTTTGCCCTGAGAATGACACAGAAAATACTTATTTGTAACAGCATGCTAATTTCTTTCCATTTCATCTGGATTTCTATGAATTTTGCTGATCATTAAGTGCATTTATTAAGTACTGTAAAATTTGGTTAATAGAGATGGATGTCATAGCATTTACATGTAATATGTACTTATTATATTTTTCAAGCAAAATAGGCTAGTTTTTAGTTTCCAACATAGCATCACTTCCAATCCTCTGGCCTTCTTCTGAAAAGAGATATTACATTTTGGCATGTACGGTGCTGTCATTAAGTTTTGATTCACCTGTAGCCTTGATCTTCACACCCATAACAGACTTGTTGTAAACTTTATGGGTGAGAATTGCCTCAACTACAGCCAGGTTCACCTGTAACAACAAGGGTCCATCAAGCTTGCTCTGTCATAACAGGTGCTATGGGTTACAGCCCTTATTGACCCTCCAGCCAATGATGTGTGAAGGTAGAAGACAACATGTGAATCTTTCTTTTCTTAAATGATTGAATGTGTTACCTGATGTTCAATATTTTGCAGATTTGAGTTTATTTTCAACCAAGACTCTTGTTGAAACAAATGGTGATCACCAAGTGGAAGTGAGAACACAGGTAAAACTCTTGTTATTGTAGCATTCATGTTTTACATATTGTTTTTTTAGCAAAGCAGAAGGTTCCAGATTACTAATGAATTTTGCTATAAAATGAGATCATATTCTGCTTCAGTGGCTCTCAAATAGTCTAAGTATCAACTGCGAATCCATTCACCTCTTGTTGGCTAATCTTAGACATTTTGTAACATAGTCCATGTTCCTGGTGTTCCTGGTTATTTTTCAGCCTTCTGAACTATTATTTGGCAGCAGTCCATTAAGTTTGTTTTGTTATGTCACCATAAGATCTAAAAAGAAATTACATTTTGTAGTAATAATCTCATTACTGTGATGGCATTATTTTACAGTCAAACTATGTGAAGCATACCCCTCAAGATTGCATTAATGAACTGATTATTTGAAACTTGAACCCGCTAGTCGTTTCAAGAATGCAATAATGAATCGATTATTTGAATATTATTGAACTTGCTCGCTCGATCCAAGAGTATGGCTAACGGGTTCCATTTTCGAAAAATCAATTCACTGTTGCTACTACTAGGTTTGAAACCTACTAGTCTTTTTTAGAATGCAATAGTGAATGATTCTTTGAAAACGGAACCCGTTAGCCATATTCTTGGATCAAACGAGCAAGTTCAATATTTGAATAATCAATTCATTATTGCATTATTGAAACGACTAGCAGGCTCAAGTTTCAAATAGTCAGTTCATTAATGCAATCTTGAGGGGTACGCTTCACTTAGTTTGACTGTAATCAAGGGGGGAAGTCTCTCATAAAAGGATAAGGGATTCTGTTGGGATTCTGCTGTTTTAACCCTGAGCTGTTTCTACATTACAGAGACTTCAAGCCTCAGATGAAAACTGGGACACCACTGGTGAAAAGAAAGTTTGGCTTTGTGAGAGTAGCAGGTATTGTATTGTGGTGATGTCGTAAAACTTTTTTATGGCATAATGGAGTATTAATGTTGCAAAGAGATTCTGCATTATTTTACTAGAAAATGAACCCAGAATTCATGCATTCATCATTTCTGTACCTTGAATGTTTAATCCTGGCAACAAATTGAGGGTGAAGCTCACTCAAATTCAATGCACATACTCCAGTAGCCACATTGTAACATTGTTAACAGGCGCATGTCTGGCATATCTTTCCACAGGTCATTCACAACAATTTCAAAGTATGCTCAGTATCAGGCCAATTCATTTCAGGAGTCTTTGAAGGTATGCCTTGCACAATTCAAGGTGGATATTAGTATTGGAATTTTCTGAACAAATTATATTGCAATGAGTACAGTATTTTTTGGTTTAATGTGCATGGATTACTAGGTAGCCTATGAATCAGTGTTTCTAAGTGAGTGTTCTGTACCTGTACTCTCCTGTTTTTGCAGTACATTGTGGTGGTTGCCCCAACCTAGATTCTTTCCTTTCCACAGGTGTATTTCTGTCTTATTTGGAGAACATACCTGCAAAGTGTGGGCATTGAGCAATAGCAATTAACCCTGTTTTGACACTATGCCTGCCTTAATAATCTGAATTGGATGCAGTGATGTAGCCAAGTTTTTCATTTCTATCGGAGTCCACAATTGGCTAAACTAACAGGGGTAACTTAGGGGGATGGGGTGATATTAATTTTGTCCAAACAAAGGACTAGTGCAAAGAATTTGTGTGGTAGCTGGTGTGCTTGAGTAAAAAAAATTGCGAGTATGTTTTTTTTAACTCAGGACAGATATACAAGTACTTTGTTTATAAACATTCTAAGGTCTGCTTTTTTTGTCCTCTGCCTGTCACTAGTTCATTAAGTGTACTATAATTTTTTATTGTGAGCATAATATGCAGGACTGGAATATTTGTTTTCTGTTTGTGTGCTTTAGGAAGAGCAGGAAAGACTGTCAGGCATTAAAGAGCCATCCCAATCAGACAGTGATTCCTCATCAAGCTCAAAAAAGTAGGTGTTGTTTTTTCTGCTGTACTTGCATTTACATGTATCTACTATGCTTCACTGCAGTGATATTTCCTGGAGCAGAGACTTGAACTAACTGTGGTTTATAAAGGTGCAGTAAACTACTGGTACATGTCGCTTGATAATGTTATGCAAACTCATTTTTCTTTGTTTCAACTTTTTAGTGGCAAAAAAGGAAAAGGAAAGAAATTTAAATGGATCAAGTTTGGTACTAATGTTGACCTCTCCGATGAAAGAAAGTGAGTGTCATTTTTAACAGTTTCCTCACAATGGGCCTTTTTGTTGATATGGCGACCATTTTGAATTCTTTGGTTTCAGATAGCTAAATAAATACTAACTAACTAACGTTACTTGAACAATAGAATTCAAAATGGTTGTCATATCGCCAAAAAGGTCCATTATCGTATGAGCTTACTTAAAATTTTTTGTACTGTGTCAAAACTTATGAATATTTTGCTGTTTTTTTATTCAGATGGAAAACACAGCTTCAAGAGCTCACTAAACTTCCACCATTTGCTAAGGTTGGTGCAGAATTCAAATGAAGTTCTGAGATTCAAATTTCTGGTGCTGGCATGAAGGTTCATTGATTGTAATGCATGCTTTGCTTTGTCTGTCAGGTTGTGACACCAGCAAACATGTTGAGCCATATTGGTCACACAATTCTCGGCATGAATTCAGTGCAGTTGTACATGAAGATACCAGGGTGCCGGACACCAGGTAAGAAACAGAAACAAACAAATAAAAAAAAATCAGAGAAACAAAAATCAAGTTAACCAAACAGCTACAAACTGTACAAGATCCGGCTTACACATTACAGTATAATCAGGTTGAAATCATGCATGGCAAATTACAAATTGATCCCCATTAGTTGTTTAAGACTGAAGCAAAATCCTTTTTTTATTGCACTCTAGCCAGCCTCCACCTTTTTTGATCCTGTCAAAATTTTTGATATGGCATGGTGAAGTGAAGTCTTATTGCTTTACTGCAAGTTGTTTTCCTGAAAGTATGTTTAATTGTCCTGAATTACATGTAGTAGTTTCACTGTGATTTCCTTTGTTTTGACATGCTCTGAATAAAATATAAAAGCCAAACTCATGCACAAAAACAAAGTTGCTGCTGACTTGGGCCTTTTAGGCTTGAGATTTAGTCAAACCTCTATGGGACCCAGGTGTATCTGTATTATGAAAGGTTTGTTATCGTAAAAAGAGAGAATATAGGAAGTCTGGTACTTCTGTAGGACCAAGTGAACCTTTTATAAAGAGGTGTCTCTACAAGGGGAGGTTAAACTCAGTTTTTTTCTTAAAACATTGAATTCCGTAAGAAAAAAGTGACCTAGTATTTTCTTGTCCCTTGTTGTGTTGGACACTTCTGGCCACTAAGCCTCTTGTAAGTACATGTACTGGTACACTAGTTCAGGTAGTAGAGCAGATTGTTTGTCTAGTTTTTAGGTGGAAGAACCTTTTCACTTCCTTGATTAATGTTTTGTTTAGGTCATCAAGAAAACAATAACTTCTATGCTATAAATATCAACATTGGTCCTGGAGACTCGGAGTGGTTTGCAACACCTACAGAATACTGGGGAGTTCTACACAACATGTGTGAAAAGTACGTAAGAGTGTCATACACACTTGTTCTAGACATACTTTCCTGTATTTCTGACATACACTGTATAAGAAAGGTGCGAATTTTGTACTCGTGCGAGTTTTGCGAGTGCAAGTTTTCATAGTACAGTGTAGGCCGCCATCTTGGATTTGGTAACTGGAGGGTTGGTGCAAGGGAAAATTTGCTGAGGGAGTACGTGTGAGGTGTAAAAATGGACAAGGGGGAGGGAGTGCAGGCATATTTTTGGCGTGCAGGTCGAGCGAGAGCACATTTTCGTACCCTCCTCCCCTCCCACACGCTGCACTGTTCTCCAAGCCGGCCATTTACGATTCAAAACGGCAGTATTGAAAACCTTTATTGAGTGTTCCCTTCCAAAATAATGCCTGCACTACAGGGTATTGTTATGAATCCTGATTGTGTTACAAATGCTACTTGCTCAAAAGCCAATTTTGTTGGCATATCTTTGTACCCTATGCAACTTATTGTTTGATTCATGTTATTCATTGCAGGAACAATGTGAACTTTCTAACAGGTAAAGAACCTCTTTTTTAACTTAGTTTTCGTGCATTTAGAGTTCTGTTAGTCGGCTCTTGTACTTGATTCCCTTAATCACTTCCTTCCTATCACTGCCTCGCTTTGTACTCCTCCCTGTCTTCTGTCTCCATCTTGTGTTTCTTTGTACTCTCCCTTCTAGTCTCCATCCCATTTCTGGTTTGTTCCTCAGGCCCCTACTCCCTTTATAACCCTTTTCTCTTTGACTGCTCCCACCACGAAAAATCCTCCCCTCACTTCTGTGTCCCCTGTTCCGGCCCCTTTCAGTGTAAGCCACACTAGAACAAGGCTCTAAGTACGATGAATACCCAGGTACATAATGCATACCTTGGAATAGGCAATAAATTTTTCTGTTCTTCAACCTGCCTAAGTTGTTCCTTATTTTCCTGTCTAGGCTCTTGGTGGCCCATTCTAGAGGAGCTTTATGAGGAACGTGTTCCAGTGTACAGATTTATCCAGAGGCCTGGTGACCTAGTGTGGCTCAGCCCAGGAGTTGTGCACTGGGTACAGTCATCTGTAAGCAATAAAGCTAGGCTTCTGTCTTTCTTATAAGATCTTGAACTGTTATGAAGTCATAGGCTAAGTGATAAGATTATTACTTTGCAAACCACGGCTGCTTGCAGTTCTTATATTGCCGTTTCATATTGCAGGGTTGGTGTAACAACATTGCTTGGAATGTAGGACCGCTGATGGGTAAGTTATGAAACCTGGTACAGTACTTTGTTGTATGATTTTTTTGTAGGCTTTTTGGTGGTTGACCCTGCACAAAACCTGACGAGATACCAAAGGTGGCTATGACTTGTTTGCTCCTACAGCTAACCAACAGATACATCGCAATTATGTGATTTATGCATAGTCAATGAGCATAAAACAAAAGATGTGAATGGTCAAGGTCTGTCAACTTGAACCTAGCCTGTTTGTTTGCTTCCTTGGCTTAAGTTAGATGTGATTCTGGTGCAGTTATTTTAATTTTTTATTTTACTTTATTATATGCCTTGTGTTTGTAACCGATAGAACAGGCACTCTCATTGGCTTATTCTAGAGCGTTATTCTCCTGTATT
>JAHPZR010036396.1:5000-10958 GCA_019787425.1 Platygyra sinensis
TTCTTCGCGATGAGTGCATTCACACGTAGTAGTAAGTGTTAAAACTTTAAAACTGTCAACCACATAAACAGCAACATTGGCAGCGAGTCTACCTGCAACATACAGTGTACCCTGTGTATTCCATAAACAGTTTCGATATTGAACTTTTCAACATAAAAAAATTTATAGTAAAAAATATAAATACTTGAATTTGGTATCTTTGTAAATATGCTATAAAATTATTTCTGCCCACAATAAAATTAGAGTATTGGTCTTATCGCTTTGAATAATGATTCTATAATAAAATGAAAAAGTGCATTTACATGTAGTGGTAGCGTTAAAACTTTAACTCTTACCAACATAAACTAGTCAACAATATAAACAGCAACACTACCACTGGTACTTTTAACAAACATTAAGAACCACAGAGTATGGTTTTCATTGGCTGGCAGACTATCTTCGCTCCCGGGGGGGGGGGGGGTGGTACTCCCTTATTTGGGCTATACGGGGACGTGCCGCTGGATAGGGTATGGTTTTTTGGCCTCGCTGTCTTGACAGGATATACAATTTGACTTGCCTCTGTCATAAACGGGTAAAAAACCTGTCCTAAACAGGGTATGGTATTACGAGCCGAGGGACTTTAACCCAGACTGCGAGGAGTCTCTTTCTTTTCTTAGCCTGCAACCCGGAGCCTGTGAGAAGTTCAAAGAGCATGCGATCGAGCGGCGGACAAGCGACACGTTTCTTTTCCTGATTTGCATAATGTCAACTGAGTAAAGTGACTGTTAACCGAACATTACAATGTCATCAATCAACATGAGATCATTTTCTGGACAAGAATGCCAATGTTGTCGGTATCTTTTAATGTAAAATATTTTTTCCACTTAGCATTATTATTACACACGCGCATTTACAGAACGGATCGTACCGGTAGGTCTAGTTTCTCTGTCTTGGATAACGTGATGGATTCCGCTGGCATATATATTGTTTAGGGATATTTTTCTCTGTAAAAGTTCTATTAGTGCCTTAATCAAAATAAAATTAACTCAAAAATGTAAGTTCCACTTATTCATTATACAGTAATTGAAGAAATCATTCCTCTTGATTTGCTATTTTAAAAAATCACCTTTCTATGGATAAAATGACGACATTTTGCTACGCTAACTAATTTAGAGCTTAGTGCAGCGCTTTAGTTCAAGTGTAGAGACGCAACAACTCAGCTGAAAACTGGGTTTTAGACGCATCCAGCATGATTTCTCTGATTTGTATGACTTATTAAACAGTTTAAATTCTTTTTTTTTTCAGGGTCTTGAAATGGAGGCTGTTGTCCTACACAGGGTAGGGTTTTAAGCGTATTTTTGTCCTAAACAGGGTCAGGATTTCAAACCCTTGGCGGCACCCTATACCCAAACATGGGTCAAATACTCCCCCCCCCCCCCCCGGTCTTCGCTCTAGGACATATTCGTCTGAGCAAAGCTGTTAAGGTTTTCGTGTCGCTATTGTAAAACCACATAGGAGAGTTTGTGTTGCTTCGCTTTTAGGGGTGGAAAAAGCGGCTGCTCAAGAAGAGCCTTGGACTGCATCTAGGAGGCCTAAAACACTACAAAATCACAAGAAATGACAAAAAGACAACATCGGTGAGTTAAATGGAAAATTTTATTGCGAATTTCATACATTTATAAGCAACAGGAATATTCTCCATACAAACTCTTATAACGAAGAATGATTAATTATTAACTTTACAACCGAACTCCCATATGGTGGATAAGGCCTGATGGTCGATCTCTTACATAATCATATCAGTTGTCGAACATTGCTTTTCTAAGCCGCACCCTTCGATATTAATATATGCTCAAATAGTGAGCTTGGGCTACCTGTGAAATACGGAACAGAGAACTATAAATCCACAATCAATTATTATAAAACTAGTATACCTAAATGGTAATAATGCTGCCGAAGGGGAGAACAACTTTAAGTATGCTAACAGTTACCCTATGAACTGAACTGTGAAGAATTCATTTGGACAAGATATTTGAATCGTTATGATGGGAAATCAATTGAAATTGTTATTGGGTTGGGTGCTTTGTGGGAGTGAATAGATATTGCGTGCAAGTGCCCTTTTCTTCACCAGAATTTGAACTTAGTACACGTTCTGCGAGCAGAAATTTGACCCTGAAATAAAGGAAAGGCAAATTTTTACATAAGTAAAGTTAATTGTTGCGGAGTGAGCGTAGCGAGCGAGCAGCAACATAATCAGGATTTAAAATTAAAAGAATAAGTAAAAGGAGTACGAATTCTCGAATTCATCACTTTTTACCAGAATGCATTGCATTTAACCAGAGTGCATTGTGCCATAGTCCAGTCCCTGAACTCTCCTTTCTTCCCGCCGCCTATATATAGGCGGCGGGAAGAAAGGAGAGTCCAGGGACTGGACTAATTGTGCCACGAACAACACGAGGATGTCGCATGGATTCCGATGAGAATTTTTGCTCTGATTTACTTGTAAAACGACGTGCAGGAGATGTTATTGACTCTACCAACTATGTCATTTCTTAGCAGTCTCGCCACCGTGGTCGAATTCCTAAATCAGATGAAGAGAAATCATCGTTACTAAAACTTGTAGAATAATTAAAACAAACGGAGTTTGTAGAACCAAGAGACTATGACATAGTCTCTTGGTAGAACACATTATTTTATATATGCTACGATCTACTCCTTTTCATCCGAACATGAATTTAAATATTTTTAGCATTTTCGCATATCCGGCGATGCCGGACGCGTCTTCCACAATGTCAACACTCCAGAGACATTTAATGCGTACCGGTACAGAATTTATAAGTGAGATTTCTGCTGCTACAATTTTCACATCTTTCAATTTCCACATCTTTCAATTTTCATCCTTTTGATTTTCTGGTAAAGGGGAGGTAGATGTGTATCGTATGTGTTTGTGCTTTATTGCCTCGATCCCTTGTCACGGTATCCGGTCATCTTGCCACCAGGGAGTTTCGCCACCGACCAACTCGCCACAAAAAAACTATCTCGCCACCAACCAACACGCCACCAAGAAACCATCTCGCCACCAACCAACTCGCCGCTAAGTAAAGTAGTCGCTCGGTGAAAATTAGTTGTTCGAACGATAGCAAAGTAGTCGAGATGGAAAAGCTGTTCAGACGAAGTTCGTTTGCTAGTCTGTATGCAAATTACTTATAACGGTTCTTGGGAGGGTTTTTTTTCAGGTGGTCTGCCTTGTATGGGGTCCCCGACTCTTTTGCAGACTATCCTTATGGCTTTGTTTATCTTTTTTTCTCTCTCTCTTTTTCTTTCTTTCTCCCCACTCTCTCTCTCTCTCTGTCTCTCTCTCTGCTTTCTTTTTTCGCTTTCCTTTCTCTAACTCATATTGCGCCTATTATGTAGCCTGCAGAACAGGCGTAATTTTTTGCGTATTTCAGGGGAACAGAGGCGAAAGCGAGGCAAAAGCGAGGCGAGCGCGAGTTGCTCCTCCCCTCGCACGCAACTCGCGCTTCGCGCTCGCCTCGCTTTCGCCTCTGCTCGCCAGAAATACGCAAAAAATTACGCCTGTTATGCAGGCTACCTATTATGTTACCTTTTCTGTCTATATTTATTGTATGAACGCTTTTTTCTGCCATTAAATTGTAATAAATAAATAAATAAATAAATAAATAAATTACATGTTGTAGGGGACGTAATTTGATAAATGTTCCGTTGTGTTGGGCGAGCGACATTAAATGCGCGTATGTTCTTTTTTTGTAGCATGGTTTTCAAAACAACACAAGTCGCGCTCTTGTTTTTTTTTACTTTCTTGTTGGGATTGTGCAGTAGTCTTTGCATTGCCTTCGTAGCTGATTATTTATTTATTTATTTATTTATTTTGGAGTCGTTTAAAAAGTGAGACACAACTAAGCTATTTATACAAAGTAAGCTGATATTTTAGGGCTACCGCCGGTGCAGCACATCGTTCAACGTAATACGAACTGTGTGAGTGTTTTACACAACTAAACAAGGTAGAACGAATTTCAGTCTCTTCGGCTTGTGGTTCAGTGTTATTAGACTATTGGTAATCGGTAATCTTTGGACCGGTAACCGTTGTCACACCTCGCCATCGATTCGTCATGATGCATGAAGTTGATGCATAAAATTTACACACCACAATTTGACACGTGCACTACTTTAAGAAACAAGGAAGCAAGCACATGGTTTACTGCGCATCCTAAATCATCCATTGGCGAACAACTACAATTCCTTGCGCCATGTCACTGCGCATCCTAAAATATTTCCGTTCGCGCATAACCACAATTCCTTGCCTTTGGTAAGAAAAAGTGATTGCAAGCCCCGATAATGTAATCTTCAGCTGATTAGAGAGCTGCCTCGCTCGTTCGCTTCAGGCTCACTCGCTGCGGCAGCAATAAGAAGCAAACAGCAGGGCATCATGGGTAGGTTCAACCACTTCTTGGAGGAAAGGACAAATCCAATGGTTTCATTGGCTGACTCAGTCGGTGATCGTTAATACAGTGGCCACCTGCGAGGACAACCACTAGCTCCTTCCGTTTAAGGCCAAGCGAGGTCTTTGCGTCAAAACTTGGGAACTATCGAGAAAAAGAAATGCATCCAGGGCTTCGAAGAGAATAGTGACAAGGCAAGCTGTTTAGGATGGGCTCTTCGTTACCAATAATCTCTCGAGGACTGTACTTTGACATCGAGAAAATTCTCACGCATTTCAGCAGATCAGGGAATGAAAAAATTCTCTTGATGAAAGGTCATGTTTCACCCACATAATAACTGCATCATAAACCTCTTCTTCTTTAGGTACGATTATATCGTCTCGAGAAATTAAGTCCTTGACCTCAGGTCAAGTTCAGAGTAGACTTAAAATCATCCCACTTCACGAAGGCGACATTTTTTTTTACTTTGTAAGTTACTGCTGCTTTCTTCAACGACTTAAAGTTAAACTGTGCCGCAAATGATTCCAGAGCAAGACAATTTGAAGCACGGATGGTTTCCTGCAAGACTCTTGATAATAAAATGTGCAAGTTCAATACGTTTATCACTGCTGCTTGTTTCTTATTTTGGATCAAATTATTATTATCATCATCATCATCATCATCATTATCATTATCATCATCATTATTATTATTATTATTATTATTAGTATTGTTATTGTTATTATTATTTTAACCGCGTGAAGTCTCATGGTAAATAAATAAATGAATAATAAATAAATAAATTAATTAATTAAATAAATTAAATAAATTAAATAAATAAATAAATAAATAAATAAATAACCAATTCGGGTATTCGTCTTAAAGGGGCACTGTCACGAGAATTTTGCTATTTTAGGTCAATTCTGTACTAAAATCATTACTGTAAGGCTTAAATCATAAACAAAAAGCTTCTGTAAGCTACGGCGAAGATATCAAATGAATTTTATCCGAGAGGGCTAACCATAACAAATTTCTTGAGGATTTTTGGAACTCGTGGCATCAAAACTTGAAAAAATTGGCCAATTTTTTCAAATTTCAATCCATTTCTATCCGTGCCATCCGTAACGACAGGCGACAGGAAACAGTTTCAGTACCTTCAAATAGTCTTAAATAACAAAACTAGATCATTAGTTTTGGAATTCAAATGATGTGAAGGCACCTTCTAGCTTTTTATAAAGTTGCCAAATAGTGTGACAATGCACCTTTAGGCCGACCCGCACTAGCAGAAAATTTGTTTATTTAGACAAAATTTTTGTCATCACCAACGTGCTACAAGTGCAGATGGTTTGTCGCGACTCTGACAAATTTTTGCCGAAGCGGACAAAACTTCAAACGCACTGCCGACAAAATTTGTCCCGGGTAAAAACTGGACAAAATCGTTTAAATGAACAAAATTTTGTTTATCTTGTCATTAATATGTCATAAAGCTTTTTAACCGTGTAAATTTAGCGTCTCAGTTGTTTCTCCTGTTGCGAACTGA
>JAHPZR010036397.1:0-5000 GCA_019787425.1 Platygyra sinensis
ATTTGCAGGTTGCAGGTTGCAGGTTGCAGGTTGCAGGTTGCAGGTTGCAGGTTGCAGGTTGCAGGTGGCAAGTTGCATGTCAAATATAGATAATTCTAATGAATATAAATAATAAATAAATAAATAAATACATACATAAATACCGCAAAATTTCAAATTCCCGGTTTTCCTTATTGCCAAGACTGTCTTGTAGTAAGTAGTTAATGATCAACTCTACGCTGGGTTTATGTTGGTGTTGTGACGTTAATCAGCAAAGTAATCTTAATTGACACAAATGTCTGGGTAATTTAAACAACTCAATGCTAATTATTTTCAAGATCAACCGCCAGGGTTACAACAGCAACAATTATTATCATTAACTTGAATCTTCAGTTGCCGAATATTTCAAGGTTAGATTTGTAAGAAGTTCAAGTTCTAAGGTAATCAAAGTAGTGTTGATTGTTTTAAAAGTAATAAGAATGTCTGCAATGTATTAAACCTTGATAATAGAGTTCACGTTCATAATTAAGTCTTGTCTTTATTAAAGGGCCATAGCTAGCAACCTGCAAACCAATGAACCAATCAAATGGGAAATTTATAACTCTGCTTGCTCAACAATAAGTTCAGCTTTATTTTCTGAACTATCTGGAACTATCTTTGTGTGAGCGCGGAACGTTACTCACAGGACGATCGGTAATGCCCACGTTAATAGACAGAACTTTTTTACGCGCTTCAAACGGTTTGCTACAACAAAGTCACCACGGTGATTGGCGTAAACAGAGTTTATTGAAGCACAGCGATGAGATGTTTAACCAAGCGATAAGTAACAATTGTTTCAATTAAGAAGTAAAACTAGAATTAGACTATCATTGTACAAAACGAGTAAACTATTGTAAACTTCGGAAAACAGAAATTGAACTACACAAATCCGGCATGAAAGGCTATGAAATAGTAACATGCACAAGGAAAAGCTACTTACCTCTGTGTCCGCATTAGGGATTTCACAGTGTTTATTGTTGAACTCTTTTCTTGATCTTAACACGATGAAACGTTGACTAGAACCGAGTGATTATCCTGAACACGTTCGTAAAGATTCTAACTAATGCATAGGATAATAGCCTTCTTTGTTTCATTTACCGTACGTGGGAAAAAATATCCGCAAAAAATAACCACAAAAGTCATCATATGATTAATACAAAGAAACTTTAAAGACTAGAAAGGAAATACAAAAACCCTCAGTAAAACATTAAATTTTGGCAGTTCATGTAACACTTTGGGTGAAATACATTCATAGGCTGTACATACACTCAGGAGTGCTTAAGTGCATAATACTAATTTAACCTGCAACCTGCAACCTGCAACCTGCAACCTGCAACCTGCAACCTGCAACCTGCAACCTGCAACCTGCAAATTACACCCTCCGTTAGTTCACAGTCCAAAGAGGGTGCATAGGGTTTATGTGTGACACGTAACGAAGGCAAAAATTTATGTGACAGGTAAAAAACAACTAGAAGATATCCGTGATTCGTGAATTTATGAAAAAGTAAGGTTAAAAGTAGCTAAAAGTATAAGTGGCACGTGAATGTTGTTAGCATTTGAGAGTGAAATGCGAACACAACCCCCCTACCTCCCCTCGAAAGGTACTCTGCCGCAGTTGTCGATTTCAGTTCACCTCGTTTTGAATCGCGTTCTTCAACCAAACGACAAAACAGATGTCCTTAAAATAATCACATTTTTGCCCGCATCTGACGCACTGTTCGGTTCGAGACTTGTATTCAACAAACTTATTTTATGTGCAGTCATAACAACCTCATTTTCAACGAGATGGGAGCAGAGAAACCTCGAATAAGAATCCTCCGAAACACGCTTTGTAAACAACTCATGATTGGGAGGCGGCGGTGCACTCTCCTGGTAAGTTATATTCCTTTTTGGTGAACGATGCAACAATTTCAGGACTGCAGCCCTCTTTTTTTGATAAAGGTAAGAGGATGTCATGGTAAATAAATTGTAGACTGAACTTCAAATACGAAACAATTGAGTTCGCGTGTGTTTGTGTACAGTTTCTGCTAATTAACGGCGCCGTCGAATCGGCGCATTTTATTCAACTTTCAAATTTGATTAAATCGCTCCGAATCATTTCCCCAAAAAATCCTTTGGAGATCAAAAAGAACCACTCATAGCCTTCCAGTAGCCAGATTTTCAGTCAATTATTTTGTGTAGCACATAGTTAAATAACGCGTTTCTTTTAACATATTTTTGGTCTTGTTAAAAGTAGGTCGGATAAATTAAATTAGATTTCGTAAATAAATAGACAAGAATTGCTCAATTTGCTGTCAACATATGTTTTGATGTTGGTTTTCAAGATGTGATAGTTTTTATTGGTCTAGGTTGTTTGATTTTGTGACGCGAAGCTTCGAGATTCGTCTTAAATTTTGAGCTCCAAAAGCGGGATTTTGACGGAATTCGGTTATTATCGATTTTCTCGTAAATAAATCGATATTCAGCCAAACGAAGTATGTCGTGATTTGTTTCACACTAAGGCCTATCTAACCTGAGAATATGAGCAGAATTTATTTTTTGGCTGTTGCCACCATTTTTTGAAAATGTTTGAGTTTTGGGCACCTTCGCTCTTAATGTTTCAAATGCATTTCCACTTCCACGGAATTGACTGTCATTTCGGCAACCTGTTTGCCTTCTTCCACACGTGGGGAAAACATAACTCTGTTAGTCTCCAGAACTATTCACAACCTTACAAGACACAACCTTGAGTCTGTCTGCCATACTTATTTAGTATGTCGGGGTTTAGTAAATTATAATAATGATGATATTTATCCAGGGAGCCCACTCGCCGTGGCGGTTTTCAGTTCGATTCTCAAAACTGTCATGATCGCCCCGAACTCGTGGATTGTCAACGTCTGCAAAATCGAAATAACAACAACTTCGAAAACAAGAACTCAGAAAATTTGTTTTGTTATGTGTAGGTTCATCATCGCTCGTATATCATCAAGACACACACGAGAAGTTTTCTCGGAAAAATCGACAACGGGCAAACTAGTCAAATCTGAAGAAAGTTTACGAGAAAGGATTTTGATCTACCAAATGACAAAATACGCAGTTGAAGTATGGCCAGTTATCTGAAAAGGTAATGTTTTTCTCTTAGTCATAGTAAAGAAGTCACTAAACGCCTGCAACACGTCGAAAATCAGGCGTGACATATTTTTCCCGGGAAAAACTTAAATTATGCAAATTGGAAATTAGGTTAAAGTCGTGAGAAAGCTCACGCGACAGGATTTTAACTTGCCAAATACGAGTTTGCGTATTTGTAAAGACTTTAAGTCGGACTAATAAAAAATAGTTTTGATCTGGAAATAAACCGCCGCACTTTAGAGAAAACCAGCGTTGAAAATTGCCAAAATTCTTCTTACTTGCGATAGCCACAAAGTAATGATATTTGAAACCGCTCCAAAGTAAGTAATTTTACACCAAATTCGTTTATATTGGAGACACGAGATCTTTATAGGCAGGAAAGTATGTACAATTAGTATAAAGGTATACGGTTAATGCGAAGTAAGTAAAATCAGTCGTGGAAGTTTACCCAAATTCCCGACTCACGTGACCGAAAAAGCACCAAAAACTAGGGGGGTGGTCAAAATTCTAAGAAATTTATTTTATTTTACTAAAAAATACCAAAGATCGTAATCTTAACTGATAGAGAAAAAGTGCTGAAAATTTGGTGGGAATCGGCCGACCTCGATCCGTGAACCCTGCCTGGTCCTTAGTGACAATGACACTTAATTACATGTTTACATCTAAATTTCCTTCCAAAACCTCGGAAAAACTAAAACAACATCGCATTTCGAGGACAACCGGCAGCCAATGGCACTCTAAAGCGGCCTTCACACGGCAAACTTAAGTTGGCAAACTCGTCTTGGCAAACTCAAGTTGATGCGTGTGAACGGCACAAAAACAGTCTTCAAACAAGTTGACAAACTGTTGGCGACAAATAGAACTTGCCTCTATTCTCGCGAAGTTTTTCACCAACTTTTTCGTGTTATTTAAACTCGTCTCTGACGTGTGAACGGTTGGCCAACATGTGTTGGTAATTGTCAACCAATCATAACGAGCTCTATTCACGTGATTTACATACGTGACACTTCACAAAATGAAGGACGCGATTCAACACTTTTTTTTAAAATTTATCGAAGCGGTTCACAATTGTCCGGCTCTTCGAGACGTTTCATCTATATCCTAAAAACGAACAAAACCGACAAAACGGAGGAGCGCGCGGACAAGCTGGGTTTCGTCCAAACCTTTCTGATTCTCCACCGCTTGCTGTTTCTTTTCTTTCCCTCTGTTTCACTGTTGTACGTAATTGCCACTGCACTAAAAAAGCGGCCATGTTGGAAATTGCCGTGTTTGTTATTGGCCAGGAGTTTGACGTGTGAAGGAACGAGTTTGCCAACTTTTTGAAGTTTTCCAACACGAGTTCGCCAACTTAAGTTTGCCGTGTGAAGGCCGCTTAATGGCTGATAGTATACGAGTAGCTCAGCCATTCAGATTGCAGCATTTGCATTAGTATACTAGTATAATTCTACTAATATTGATTAGATTGAAAATCTAAACATTTCAACTGAAATGTTATGAATAAAAAGCTACCCAGCCAAGTTTAAGAGTTTTCAGCGGAAAATTGTTCAAATGGGAGCCTTGCAAAAGTTCCAAAATTCCATACAAATCCTTATAATTTTGTAGCTTGTCTACCTAATCCATACAACCTCTTTATTTTAGGTGATATTTGAAGAGGTATCATTTTGCTGTTTACTCTCCTCTAAATACTTCTATTCTTGGTAAAGACTCTCAAATTTAGTTGATCCTTCATTTGAATATGTAATTGTTTCAAACAAACGGAAAAGAATCATACTCTCCCAGTCCTCTCACTTTTCTGCAATCGCCCTTTTCACGGTTAACTTTGCTCATTTGCATTACAATAAATTCTAACATGTATGCGAGGCAGTTTCGGGCTA
>JAHPZR010036397.1:10000-29564 GCA_019787425.1 Platygyra sinensis
TCTCCAAGCGAAGATGAAGACATTTGATTTCCTGATGCTTTACTCAGTTTTGTTCTGTCGTAATTTTCGTGTATGCATTTCAAATCTCTGTGTATTAATTTTTGTGTGGGATTTCCCCACACTTTGTCAGGAGCGGCGATATTTCTTTATTTATTTATTTGTATACGAGAGCCAAGTGTTTGTGACATGGTCTCTGTTGGGAAGAGAGAGGACACTGGGAATGAGACCCTGGGAATGAGTGTTTGTGTGTGGCGGCCATTACTCGTCTCGGGTGTCGTCAGCTGGCGAATTATTTCGACTTCTTTTCTCGGTGCGATTAATTTACAAGTTAAGGAGAAGTCTCCTTCCATTCTAACGTTTTTTTATTGTATTAAGCGAGTTGTGCCGGCTATGATAATTTGGGATTGTCCCTTATCGGCTTTCGTAGCCAGTTTTGTCACAACAATACTATGATCAGGTTAGTTTTCACTTTATTTTGTAATAGTTGTCACCCATGTTGCATTTCTCAGCAAGCGTATGTAGGCAATTAACTACTTCAATAATAAACGACGCCGAAAAGTTGAGTGAAATACATGTAAACACTTGGAAATAAATTTGAGTTTTTGTCAGTCTCACACATTACTAAGTTTTACAACCCTTCAACTTACATTTATTGTGAGCTTCCACAGAGCAAAACTGATATTTTATGTCTAGATATTTCTGGATTTGTCGTAGTTCTTAGTTTTGGATATTCAGAGGGAGTAGATTAGGTCTTCCGACCTTATTTTAAACTATGCCGCTGCTGGGTATTTATTTTAGTGCGTAAACACTCCCTTTTCTGTTTGCATATACAAGGAATTCTTGAATGAATAACAATCGTACAAAATTCCACTTCTCAGACAGCACTGGCTGCAATTGCACATTCAAAGAATGTCGTAAATTACGTAGATCCTTTGAAAATCCCGAAAAAAAAATTCCGCAGAAAATAAATTGCTAGTAAATAGTGTCGCGCCACGCAGTCTGCCGTACTGTCGGAAAAAAATTTATACTTGACTGATTTCATTACTTCAACTCCCGTTTATTGCTACCAACAACCGAAGTTTTACGGGCAAATATAACATAATGCCAAAGTTCAAGATTATCCTATAGATATATTTACGATGAGCAATTTGAGTTTCTTCTTTTAACTAGTTGACACGTTGCGTGACGGCGCCACTTTCTGCAGATTCGCAAGTTAAAAAACTAACGCCTTCAAAATTTTTGCCAAAAATCTTCACATTTACAGGTCATGTTAAAACAGAAAAGCTAATTTGTAAAAGTGTAGCATACGTACAGTGATCAAAGCTGGAAGCACGAATACTCTTAGCAGACAATTGCACTTGCCTGCTGATCTGTATCCAGCTATATCGTAAACAAAATTCATCTCTGTTACAGGCGACTGATTCGAATAATTCAGCTGATGAATAAAACCGATAAAAGTAGACGGCATTTATCTCTTTGTCGAGTCACGAGTCTCTGAACTAGTATATTCATGTCTGAAGCACGTGGACTCTAACACGTTTTGGCAATTAATTGCAAAAGATTTACGATGGCCGAGAACTTCTATATGCTCAAATGCGTGACAAGCCCTGACCTGCAAAATGTTTACTTCAGTAACTCTTAACTCTGTCAATCACCACCCCCTCCTTCCCCGTGATACTTTGGGGCATGATTAGCTTCGTATGCTGACTGGGAAATACACAAACCACAGTAAATGGCATTTACCATGGTAGATTATCCCAAACTGAATCACAAGTAAGTTTTGGTATTCCTTGTCAACCAACGGCTACACTGGATTTCTGAGTTTGCTAACGTTAAAAAAGTTGCCATGAATAATGGTAAGAATTTCTCCAAAATCAACCAACCAACCGAACGAGATGGCGCTTACCATTTCCAATTCGATTTCCCGTAATTGTTGTCGGCTGGTGAGAGACTGGAAAATGGTCAGGAAATTTCCGCCGTTCGGGTCCGAATGGAAAAAAGGTCTACCTCTGGAGGTAGTCTGCAATTTCTGATCGGATTATCCACAAAAAAATTCCGTTCGATTTCACTTTCAACCGAAATTTCAGGATTATTTTTGCTAAATGGTAAGCACCCTAATTTTCCAAAATATCTATTCAAAAATTGTATACTGCCTACAGAGATAGTCCTCTTTTTGCGTTCCGAACGGAACAGTGGAAATTTCCTTACCATTGGCTAAATTTCCACTTTCTTGAGTAATATTTACATTTCACTAATCAGAAAAAAGCGAGAAAGAAAAATTTCTCGAGTTTCTTCAGCTTTTTGCCTTTTTATACAAAGTCGAAAAAGTCGACTTTTTTAACTTTCTTTGTTTCGACTTTTTGGCGGACAGTTGTCAAAGAAAGACGGGAATCCCAATCTTCGGGCCTCTCGACTGACAGCTGTCAAAAAATGGCGGCAAATTCTGAGCAATCCTGACGTTAATTTACAAGCGTTGCACACTTTGTGTTCGATCATAGTGGAGAGACTATGACTAAACGTTGACAGCTGTCAAGGTGACAGCTGCCAGCCGAAAAGTCGAAACAAAGAAAAGTTACAAAGTCGACTTTTTTTGACTTTGTATAAAAAGGCAAAAAGCTGAAAGAACTTGAGAAATTTTCCTTTCTCGCGTTTTTGTGAATAGTGAGATATAAATATTACTCAAGAAAATTGGTTCACTTTATATCGAAGACAAATCCTAAAAATGTCCCGCTTTTTGTGAGAAAAGGGGGCACTTTTCTCAGGTTTTCATAACGGCGGATCGAAGTTAAAAAAAGATGTCCTTTTTTGGTTTTGAGTGTAAAATACAGATAAAGACCTTAATTTAAAGGCATTTTTCATTTTCGTAATCCACGTTTTTTGTAAAAAGTAGAATTGCCGGAACCGACCACTGATTACATAGGCACAATTAGCGTGGCCTTGAATTAATCATGACAACAACAAATCCTCTGACGATCCGAAAAGTCGGTTTAGTTTCATTGCGCTTTCGAAAGAGGGTCAGCTTCTCCGGCCCAATTTGTCCAAACGATACGGAGATCACCGCATTAGATGACGCATGTAGTTTCGTACAAAAAGTCGGCATAAAATTTTGCAGTTTTATTTCTGAACTAACTTGGCACTTTTAGCTATATCTGTACTATAGTGTATCTGATCTCGATTACCTCTTCAATAGACCCTTGTTCAAAATGGCGGCCGAAAATTCAAATAAGTCAGAATTAAAAACATATACTAACGCTCGAAAGAACACCTTTACATGTATACATAGTTCCTGTCATTAGCGAATAAGATTGACTCAAACGTTAAGGCGTCATAAAGTTCAACTCGTTTATGGTGACATCACCTGCTATTTTGCATTCATGTACCAACCAGGGAATCATAATTTTTTTTTATTTTCCCAAGGGGAAGTAGACTAGTTATACTTTGTTTGTTGTATATCCACGACATAATTCTTGAATACACGCAAGATGGAACGTTAACGATAGTTTGGGAAAAATTTTGAAAAATTGTGACTACAATTATATAGGTAATGCGAATCTCTTAAGTCTACTCTTCTTTTAAAACATTTTCCGAAAGGACGTTCTGAGTACATTTGGCAGAATTAAACTTTTACAGACGATTCAACAAATAACACAATTTAGCGCATTTTTTATCATCTAGGTGAAGAAAGACTAGATTCTCTATGTACTCATCACAGTTAAAGTTCATGAATCAGTCCTTTACCGATTTCAATCCAGTGGACGATCTAAGCTGATTTACAGCAGCTTAATTGTTTGACCGTGTCCTTGACTGCTTGTCGTACTGCGCGGATCCTCCAGCAGAAAAGAATCGGGTTAAGAGATGAATTAAGGTAGGTAAGAGTTGCAGTAACTTCGAAAGCAATTTGAAATTTACCTGCAGACATTCGATCACATGTCATGAGCATAATCACAATAAGAAACGGAGGGTAGCAAGTAACCTGTGCCACCTGCACCCATATTGCGCTGGAAACTGACTTCTTGTATTGTGTTATTTTCAGAGGAGCTTGTCGTCCGTTTTGTTGTCCTTGTGGTACGGCGTGGATTTGAAGCTGATTATGTCGAAGCTTTCGAAAAATCTTTACATAGGAGAGGACAGACATTGTCAGAGAAGATGTTATGAGCGCAAAGCTTACAGTGAAAGCTACGTTAGCATTCCAAAAGAATACTGACCCGCATGAAATACCAATCAGCCAAGAGCCCAAGACAACTGCGCGAACTCGTGGTAATGTTACAACATGTCTGTATCTCAGTCCAGATAACAGGGCTAGGAGTCTGTCCACGCTTATTGCGGTGGATGTGAAGACCGATACTGAACACAAGACAAAGCTTGAGGCTTTATATAGCTTATCTGTATAGAAAATAAATTCCAAATTCATTCCAGTTGTTGCAGACAGAAAAAGGAATACGGCAAAAAGTGGTTGCGAAATAACTCCAACAGACAGATCGGTGATCGCCAGACATCGGAAAAAAAGCTTTGTCGGTGGATGAAGAGAAGCCGCCTTATGAAGAGCAACAGGGATCAGAGCATTGCTCAGTGATGCAGTAATAGAAAAAAACATGTTGAAGGCTGAAAGAAATTTGACTACGCCTATTTGCAATGCTGATGTGAATGCTTTGCTCATTTCCCCTCGGCTTCTGAAATTTCCGTCTACAGTAAAGTTTTCCATTGCTTGGACGTTTTGGTTCGTCGTCAATACATGAGTGAGAGTCTTTTACAAGTCGGAATTGACGCATAACAGCTCTTATTATTCAAAAAATTGTAACACTATCCAAATATGGTCATGTTGCTCTCGATATCTTTCATCCGTAGGTGACAGATTTCCGGCGGTATACGTAGCTTCGTACGTGGGAAGAAAAAGTGAAGT
This sequence comes from Platygyra sinensis, assembly GCA_019787425.1. Classification (NCBI taxonomy): domain Eukaryota; kingdom Metazoa; phylum Cnidaria; class Anthozoa; order Scleractinia; family Merulinidae; genus Platygyra; species Platygyra sinensis. Next base: position 14,901 of record JAHPZR010036397.1, read on the forward strand.
GAAAAAATGTCGACAGAAAAGTTTAAAAATGTTACGAGCTTGGAAATCAATTTTGTTATCAATTTGTTGAATAATAAAACAATTACCCTGCTCAATCTCGCGGAATATCGTCGGCCTCGTCGGCTAAGTAGCAGACGATATTCCGCGCGATTGCGCAGGATAATTGTTAATTATGCTAGCAGCTTGTCTTTCCAAAACTATAAACTGACAAGTCTGCTGTGTTGTGTACATTTAGCTCTGTCTTAATTAAAAAATTCTGACACAGACCTGTCGTAATTGCCAGAACTTTGTCTAAGTGAATATTAAACTTTGAATAATTTGTTCGAAAGTTATTCAGATCCCATATTTTCAATATTATAAATATATAATGTGAAATTGCCTAAAACAATTTTCATGGCAAACCTGTTTTAACAGGAAACGTTTTTAAAGCGTTAGTTTCATGGCGAGCGAGTCTTCTTCCAGCCATGCTGTTTTTCTATGAAACGGGAGGTATAAGCAATCATTTGAGTTATCAACAATTTTGCCATCTGGTTTCTCCAAATGTGCTCCGTTTTACCGGATATCGCTTGTTGGTTTTAAGAGACGTCAGGTCAAATTGCCATTTAACTCGTTGGTAAGCAACGCTGACCATTTATGGGAAAATGGCAACGGAAACAGAATGAAAATGAATGAGAAGGAATTAAGGCTCAAACTTCGAATGTATCTGATTTAGTAAATAAACCCCTTCGGGCGGCTGATATGTCGGCTGATAATGTCCGCGGCTGAGAGATTGTCCGAAAAATGAACATTTGGCCGAGAAGCGGCCAAGAGAATCTCTCAGCCAAGGACATTATCAGCCGACATACCAGCAAGCCAGAAAGGGGTTTATTTATTTTATAACCCTCCCATTAATTTTCAGTTCGCAATAAACCGCTCGTAAACTGATGGTAAAAAAGCCATTGGTGATCTGATGGCGAATGCGCGTGATTGACGTGAGGGAGCAACGTAAATTTGATTGGTTTAAATAACTTTATTTCCACTGTGATTGGACCAAATTTGACAACCTGTCATGTAAAATTAATTAATTCTCGTAACGCCCCTTGGATCAAAAACTCGAAAACTTGGCGCTTTTGGTTCATATATTCCGACGTACTGTTCATAAACTTGACTAGAAAGAAATGTATTTCAGTCTCAGAACTTACATCTGCGAAATATAGAATGTGTAAAATCTGTAGCACTTTGAAAGTGGACTGATTTTTCGTCGCTCTCTCGCTTGAGATGAAGTACTTCAGCCGGTTGTTGTTGTTTTGAGCTAAAGGTCACCGGGTTCATCTCGCGTTGGTTTTCACGGCCTCTCTTTCCGAAGTAGAGAATGGTGTTAAACCATGCCGAAATTGCAAAACTTTCTGGAGCATTTAGGCCAAGCTGATTTGCTGCATAGAGGACTTCAAGGTCTTCGCTGTATGGTTTTCCTTCCACTGAATTTTCTAGCTTCTGCGTAAAAGGTTTCAACATGGTTGACAATTCTGCCGGCTCCATGATTTCAAGTGCGACTGGAATTTTTCTCTCCTTCCTCCACGCTAAAATCGGACGTGAACATTTGGTTTATTTTATAGTTAGTTATCACATTGTATTAAATCTTTATTTTGTAATATGAATCGGACTAAATATTAAAAGTCTACTCGTGACATTCTCCTTCTTCCAAGACATTGACAGCGTATTTTGGTGACTTTTTTTACTTTCCGGAACAGCTCTTGCCATCAGCGTTTTTAACGCACCATCGCTAGACTCAGTAACACTAGTTTGGTTTCCTTGCATATTAAATAAGAGAAAAGAAAAGTTGAAATTCTTGTGCTGACTATGTTTCTCTTCGACGGAAAAAGTCGGAGGACAAATATCGACTAGGGCGGGGGTTATTGCGTGATAACTGTCCGGAGATTTATACCACGTGACGTAAAATAGCCCATAAAATCAATCAAAAATTAATGGGTGGGTTTTAATCACCAATATTCACTTCGCCTTCGGCGAATAATTGTTAAATATTGATATTGAAACATTAAGATTTTATAGCGGAGCTTGAGCGCGCGAAGCGCGCAGCGAAGCCCCATACTTAAGAAAAATTTGTAACTCATCAAGCCGAGAAAATTTGGTTATGACGTCAGCGTACGAGCGAGCGACCAAGCGAACACCGTCCGTACAGACTCTGGGGGTGGAGGAAGGGCGTCTCGTGGTAAGGCTCAGAGACATGCAGCCTTGGTTTACCGTGTACTTCTTTGATATTGGACATCCATGTTATCATCAATTGACAGCTGTCAAAACAAGGTCTCTGCTGACCAGTATCACGTGACCATATCGCGGGCTCAAGTGTACAGCTCATCGAGGTCATATGTTTTTTTTGAAGTTGACCGCTGACCAAGTTCTGGTTTTTGAATGGATCGTGGGCTCAAGTAAGATTAACTTGTTGAAAACAGGGAACGATTGTTTGGAAGCCGGTAAACACTAGCACAGGATTAAAATTTATTCGAATTGTAACTTTTTCTTCTGTACAAATGTTGTTTTGCTCCTTTGTTCTGAGTATATGGTGATTATAAACTCAAACAGTAAATAGAAAACCTCACCGCAAAGTTACAAAACTCAGATCAACATTCTACCTTTTCTTGGGATAGCTCTATCAGGCACTGAACAACCCGGCGAAGAAGACACGCTTTTAGGTTGGCCTAAATCCATATATTAACTACTATTTACAGCTATTTGCAGTGAGGAACATTGAACATTAAGACCTTCGGATCCTATAGATTGAGTTTAACAGCTAATAGAAAGCTAGTAGAGGAGAAAGTGCTTTGAACTTAGAAAATGGCTTGGTAGACGATATCAGGTTGTTCGTATTATCTCCTGGCCGCCTACGCGGTTGGTCGACAACACTACGCGCGAGCTATTCTATATCCTTGTTTTTTTCGCCTTATTCACAGTTGATGATCATGACTAAGCAGTGTGGGCTTGGTTGCTTCGGTGACCTCGTACCTGTCCTGGAAACCTACTCCGACGGTTGACAGTTACAGAATCCAAGTGTTTAGTTGCCACAACATTGCTTCGATCTTTCTTTTTTGTAAAGTTTAGCTTCGATATTTATTTCCTGAAAGCTGCAAATCTTACGGCATATTGCACCATACGCCTGGCGAAAATCAGCGATCCGTAAAGAATATATCAGAAAGTTCATGGCCGAACTTGACAAGGCCACAGTCCTGATCCACATATGTGTAGCTCCTTGCGGTTTGACCAATGGTTTACCAGCGGCGAACAAGGCGATTATCAGCGGAAAGCAACAAACGGTGAAAATGCCGATCACTATCGCTAGAGTGAAGGCAACGCGCATTTCAACTCGACTACTGACGGACAGCGTTGCGGTGTTTGCCGATTTCTTTTCCTCCTTAGCTTGATCAGAAATGCCACTATCGGTGAGTAAAACATTATAATAATAGCATAGCTCAGAGCGAAGGTAGCAAACCCCAGGAAGGCTTTGGGAAAGGACTCAGGGAGTACTGCGCTCAGGATAGGAACTGTAATGGGGAATGGCCAGGATACTATCAGCATAATCTTCATTCCGAACTTCTTCATGAAGATTTCATGGCGTAAAGGATACCAAACAGCGAGGAAACGATCAACACTGATTGCCGCCGTGTGCACTACTGAAGCAGAACACGACAGCCTGGATAATACTTTGTAAGCGCGTTCCAGGTTGGTGGCACAATCAGATGAGAAAGTTATCTTGCCGAGGATTGCTACAACTAGAGGCTCGCACACCATGGTGACAATCAAATCAGCAATTGCCAGACTGAATTAAAGAGAAGGTAGTTTGATGATCGGCGAAGACGAGGATTTGTAAGCACTGCCACGCAAACCAATAAATTACCAAATGATCCAAACACACCCACCAAAAGTATTTATTGTGATGAGAACAACACCATGAGCTACTGGCAGAGAGCAGCCCTCCACAGAGAGGTTAGCACTGGGATTGCTTAAAGTTTGGTTCATCGCAAACACGGTAGGCACAATACTTGTTTAACAATGAATGCAAGAAGATCATACCGGAATAGTCATTATGCTTCGTTCTGACCACACACTTCTCCGTAATTATTGTTTGCACGACCCCACCAGCGATGCTGATCTTTTTATCGTGTTGAAATAAAGTTATTACTTACTTATTATTATTACTTACTTACTTAGGTCAACTGAATAAAAATATACAAAGCTACTCAAATTAAAAAAAAGTGTAGGTGTATGGACCGGAAGATGCCCAGTATTTTGGAATTCTAGGAAGATAGCGTTTTATTGCATCGAGCGACCACTGATAAGATACCTTTTTGTACAAAATAAATCTATTTTCCTTTTCAATCACTTTCATTGTAAAATTTATCGTGGCATTAGTCTAAAAAACTTCCAACTCTGCTGGTAGATAGCATCGAGTGATCGAGCTGCCCTCGATTTTATTATTTTATATTAAATTTTTTGTTCTATTATTTACTTATCCACACTTTCCAGTAACACGTTAATTTGCATAAAGGTCGTTTTTAAAAAAACAACAACGTAATCCAGTTGTCAAGGGCTAATATTATTCTTGGTGATGGCATAAATAAATAACTTGTTTATCATTGTTAGGCCAAGTAAAGAAAAAAAAAAAAAAACAGATGTTTCTCGTCCGGATTTCTATAAAAAAAAGAGGGCGGACGGGCGGTTTTTTTTTTTTTTTTTTTTCATTATTTATTATTTCCTATTTCATGCTTTCTTTACACATTATTACCTACCCCAGGGATACGTTGGAGCTCTTAGGTCAAATATTAATAAAACGAAACATCAGTTATTGATTAATCACAAGTTTGTTTAATTTTGATACACACAAAGGGTTAACAGTGAAAATTTACCTAATTTTGGTGGGTACACAGCAGCAATGGGCTTTACACATATTTGATGTTATAAGAACACCGTCGCTTCTTAATGTTAAAAAAACACTAAAACGGTGTACAATATACACCTTTTGGGTGTATTGTCACACCGCCATAGGGTTTTGTTAACCCGATTTTCGTGTTATTTAACACTAGTTTGGACAAAAAAAAAAAGATACTAAATCGGTGTTACCGTAACACTGGAAAGGTGTTTTCAAACACGGTCAAAATTGTCGTGATGTGATAGTAACACCAGTTTGGTGTAAAGTTACGCCAAACTAGTGAACGACCGAACACCTTCTCGGCGTTCACACAGCTGCAAGAATTTACACTTTTTCTGTGATGTGTTTTAAACAACAACGTGAGGCACCATACCATATATATCGCAATAGGAAAGGTACATTTTAAAGTTAAACAGGACTATGATTAACCCTCCCCCCCCCCCCCCCCCCCCCCTGAAAGCTCTGGTGATTTTCTTGTGTGGCTTGCTTCCCCTTTCCTGGCATTCACTGCAGAGCGGGTGGAAGTCTTCTCAAAGTACTAACTCCACCTCGCTTCCACAAAAAAACACAGTGGATCAGCGAATGTAACATAATATGGAACCGCTATTGGCGATTTACAGGCAAGCTTATCATTTACAAAGATTAGGCTGAAAACAGTGTCATCTATGTCTAACATATCTTGAAAGCATGCACCACACGTGTAAAAGTGACGCCTGTTGGTTTTTGCTTATAAAAACGTTCCTCATAGAAAATAATAAAAAAGAGAGGCGGCGCTGAAAAATGAGGCGGTTGTGGACCAGAAACATGTGTTTTTTTTTTTGTTTTGTTTTGTTTTGTTTTGTTCTTTTACTTGGCCTTATATCTGATATTAGTATATACTAAAAAAGGTGGATAACGTTGAACGTGCGCTCTGATTGGCTCGTCAAACTCCGAATATCCTTTGCTTTTTACCTCCGAGCAACTCGGGGAAAAAATGGAGTCTTTGTTTGCCTCTGTGACAAGTGAAGAAATCATCCAAATTAATATTTTGTGGTGTGTATTATCTCACCGACGTGGAGGTGGCGCGGTGAATAGTTATTTGGCCTGACCGATCCAACATACATGAGAATACGTTCGTATTAACGGCCACACTGCATACCCCACTGAGTGATGCTGTTCATTTATCTTCAAGTCATCTTATTTTTATCAATTAATTACCCATTTTAGGTGGAGTTTGCGGCCAATATTGAAAGTTAAATAATATACGGGACATATTACTTAACATATTGAGTAACCCGCGGTAGCAAACTTTTCAGCTGCTTCCAATCCTCCGGCCAAAATTATTCGTGTACCATGATAATAGACTGATTAGCTTTCTTTTGCTACACATGAATGTCCATCAAATATCAAGGCAGTTTTTTCATGCACTTGTTTCGTAACCCTGTAAGGTGTGATGGAAGGAGCTTTTATCCTTTTCAAGGCGCTGTGTGACCACCGAATTCATCCGCTTTCTTCTCTTGATAATCCGCGCTTTCTTTCTTCCTCATAAAGCTCCAAAACAATTGCTCTTTAGTTGACCAAGAGTCCATGTTTTGTATTTTGACGTGTTGTAGTTTTAGATGTAAGTAGTAAAAGTTGGTCACTTTCTCCCGTGACAAATAAACGGCTTTTTGCAATGAAGCAGACTTTTTTCTGTATTTGAAGTGTCATATAGTGGGTTTTGCAGTCCATTTCGAGATATTGGAGGCAAATTTTTGGTCATTACTTCTGAGACTGATCCGTGACGTCAAAATCTCAGTCAGTACTGTTGTACTGTTTCTGTCCACCGTTAAAGTGCACCTAACACCAAAACTTTTTTTTCGCTAAAATAATAGAGCTTATTTTGTGGAGTTATTTGGCGCAAAAATGTTTTGATTTGGTTAAATCCTCGAGTTTTTATGCCCCGTCAAAGTATGTCCAAATGCCTCCATTTTGGTTCGCGACCGAGTTTAACGGGGCATGGGTCGAGGGCCGGATGTGACGTCAAATCCAGAACACGATGATTCTGTAGTTCGCATATTTACTTGTTTTGGGGGGAAAGGCTGAGAAAGTAGCTCGAAAAATTGCCAGCCAGGAGCATTGTAAGGGGTATGTAGCTACTCAACAAACTTACAGGAGGTATTACGCTTCATGTCATACCGATTTTATTTAGAGATGATCCACGTGAAGCGAAGAAATGTAGAAAGCGATGGGTCAATTTCGTGAAACAGCGTGAAAGCGAAACGCGAGCGGTCTAGGAGTTTGTTGATCTGTTCTGTGAATTTCAAACCAGATAATTTCGTTCGACGCCTCGATTTTTAGGAAGAGGAGGAGATTTTGCTGAGTCCATGGTTTAAGCAAGACGAATTTGGTAAAATCCGCTTCTCAGATCTATCGATTCGTGCATCCGCTGTTGGATCTAATCTGAGAAACAGCAGTCAGTCAGCGCAGCCGACAGAGACAGAAGGCAGGAGAACAGTGAGCGAATTTTTTCTGAGCAAATGTTCTCTGCCTTAATATGCTCAAGTTTCCTTCCTTGGTCTATTCTTAATTTGATAGAGAAATCCGGGAGGGAAATTTTGGCAGAACTCAATTCCTTTCGAAGTCACTCTTCTTTGAGTCTTGACAACCTTCTAACTCACTGCAACAATAACATTAGCTCATGTTTGGAGGGAAGCGACGCTACATTTATTCCCACATTGCACGTAAAGAATACAAACACTGTGTCAAGACGGAAAATCAGTTGATCTACATCATGAACGAATAGTTAAATAATTCTACGAAAGTGAATGGGCTTGAATATTTTTCAAAGATATATTATGCGAGATAGACAGGATAGAAGGTGCGAAAGAAATATTGTAAACACGCGTCACGCGCTACAAATTATCTTATTACTCTATGACTTCTACATATCTTTGCCGTCGAGTCTGTCCGTCAGAGCTCGTTCGAATTCTTTAGTAGCTTATACCTCCTGGTATTTGGTTGTCTTTTATTAGTTGGCCAGAGGCTGGGCGACTGGGTGCTCGGCAAAAGACTAGCAAATAAATCAGCTTGGTCGTCGTCGAGTAAAGTCCTACTTCATGTCCTCAGCGATACAATAAATTTCAGAGTCTTCTGAGTCAACATTCATTTCGGAATCCGACGAAGTAGAAGACATTGTTACTAAAAACAGAAATCTGTTGACTGTAAAGTCCCAGCGAAAAAACTTGTGCGGCGAAATCGCTACTGCACTCGTAGAAAATAGAAGACCTGACTGGGACAGCCGAAGCGTTCGTTCTCGATTTGACGCCACAGCTTACACTCTCCCCAGATTCCCCATGCGTGGTCGCGAACCATTGAAACTCGGTTTTGACGGGGCATAAAAATTCGAGGATTTAACCAAATCAAAAAATTTATTCGCCAAATTACTCCACAAAATAAGCCTTATTATTTTAGCGAAAAAAAAAATTGGTGTTAGGTGCACTTTAAGGTTTCCTTTGAACGGCCCGGCGAGTTCAAAATGCCTACTCGAAAACTCTAATGTTAACTTCTATTGATGTTCTTGGTTGATTTGACCAAAAGCAATCTGCATATGTCAAGAGAAAAGTTTGCTTCGCCCAAATAAGTAAACTGCTTTTGGAGTATCAACAAAGCATTTGTTACCCTTGTGACGTACATCGGGTGACAATCATTTCACGACGATCTGTTGCTGCTGAGGCTAGTTTACACTTTTGTGTAAGTATAAGCAATAGATCCATAGGCAGCTGAAGGTTAATAATTTGCACTTCTTGTTAGGAGCACCTGCAAACAACCAGTGTCGAACGTGATGCATGATGGACAGCCGACATTCTCGATGCAATCTCTTATAACACATTATCACTCAATACTTCATTCTACGACAAAACTGCCGTTTTAACTAAGGCCATGTCCACACGTATCCGGGAATTTTTTTTCCCGCAAATATGTTTTTGCGTATACAAAAATTTTCGCATCCACACGCAGCGTATTCGAATCGTTTTCAGCCGTCCACACGCATCCGATTGTATCCGGAAATTTTCTGATTTGCTCTAGTGTCCAGTTTTTTTGCCGGAGAGAATCCTGAAATGAGCATGCGCATAATTGCGATTTTGGCGCCTTTTCTTTCGCGCCATAGCTACTGCGAGGTGTAAACAGTCGAAGCTTGTAGTTTATCACTCGAAAAAATGTATAAATCTACTGAAAAAGTCAAGAAAAAGTATGCTGATATATATAAATGGACCGATGATGAAGTTGAGCTACTGCTGACGGTCACGAAAGAATACATTGAATACATTTATCATTGTGCCATTGATAAAATTGTCCCACCATGCCCTAGTCCTTCCTGGTCGCGTCCAGAATCGCCTTCCTTTTTTGACTTTTCGATACCCACTGTTCATCGATAACAATCTCAAAACATCCTAACGAGATCTAATGTATTGGTTGTGTAAATTTATCACAGCTGTATTTATCTGAACGCATGATATCAAACTAGAAATCAGAGCAACTAACAAAGAAGTCAAAGACGCAACAACCTTGCTGTACGCCATGTTTGTTCATAGTGCTCGCCGTGAAGATTGGATGCAAGAGAATGACATAAGCGTATTCGCAAATTTCCGGATACGACGGTCCACACGTATACGTATTCGTATCGGATAAAAAAAAATTCCACTCTGGAGAGCGTTTTCAAAAATATCCGGATACGGCCGGATAATACGCTGGATACGTATGGACGCAAGCCGTATTCGTAAAAAAAAATGCGTTTTCCCAAATTTCCGGATACGTGTGGACATGGCCTAAGAAAACCACGCAGGGACACCGGCCTGGAATCGACTGAGCCCGTGGACCGCTCGATCTTGACTTCAGTGCAATGGTTGGTGTATATACTGTAAGTTACTGGTTTATTACTTATATCCAGAGCAGGAAAAAATTACAACAGCGACAGCACTTGTTTCTCAATAATGATCACTTTATCTAAAACCACTTTCATTCAGCTAGGACATTCTTCTTTAAGTGTCATTGTCACTAAGGACCAGGCAGGGTCCACGGATCGAGGTCGGCCGATTCCCACCAAATTTTCAGCACTTTTTCTCTATCAGTTAAGATTACGATCTTTGGTATTTTTAGTAAAATAAAATAAATTACTTAGAATTTTGACCACCCCCCTAGTTTTTGGTGCTTTTTCGGTCACGTGAGTCGGGAATTTGGGTAAACTTCCACGACTGATTTTACTTACTTCGCATTAACCGTATACCTTCATACTACCTGCACATACTTTCTTGCCTATAAAGATCTCGTGTCTCCAATATAAACGAATTTGGTGTAAAATTACTTACTTTGGAGCGATTCCAAATATCATCACTTCGTGGCTATCGCAAGTAAGAAGAATTTTGGCAATTTTCAAAGCTGGTTTTCTCTAAAGTGCGGCGGTTTATTTCCAGATCAAAACTATTTTTTATTAGTCCGACTTAAAGTCTTTACAAATACGCAAACTCGTATTTGGCAAGTTAAAATCCTGTCGCCTGAGCTTTCTCACGACTTTAACCTAATTTCCAATTTGCATAATTGAAGTTTTTCCCGGGGAAAAAATGTCACGCCTGATTTTCGACATGTTGCAGGCGTTTAGTGACTTCTTTACTATGACTAAGAGAAAAACATTACCTTTTCAGATAACTGGCCATACTTCAACTGCGTATTTTGTCATTTGGTAGGTCAAAATCCTTTCTCGTAAACTTTCTTCAAATTTGACTAGTTTGCCTGTTGTCGATTTTTCCGAGAAAACTTCTCGTGTGTTGATGATATACGAGCGATGAACCTACACATAACAAAACAAATTTTCTGAGTTCTTGTTTTCGAAGTTATTGTTATTTCGATTTTGCAGACGTTGACAATCCACAAGTTCGGGGCGAACATGACAGTTTTGAGAATCGAACTGAAAACCGCCAAGGCGAGTGGGCTCCCTGGATAAATATCATCATTATTACAATTTACTAAACCCCGACATACTAAATAAGTATGGCAGACAGACTCAAGGTTGTGTCTTATAAGGTTGTGAATAGTTCTGGAGACTAACAGAGTTATGTTTTCCCCACGTGTGATAGAAGGCAAACAGGTTGCCGAAATGACAGTCAATTCCGTGGAAGAGGAAATGCATTTGAAACATTAAGAAACATGGGTGTGCAAATTAGTGAGTCGAAACTCGATACATTGTAACGTAATAGATTCTTGATTGGGAGAGTGATACAACTTTACTAAAGCTGATCAGTGGGTATTCATTTCTGCTGAAATCTTTCTCCTATTTCTCTAAGCACTGCTTTTTTATCGATGAAGAAAAACCAAATGGTTCCATCCGTGATAGCATTCAAGCATTGCGACCGACAGCTGGCGTTTAGCAGTATGTAAACATCCTTGCAATTTTTGTTTTACTGTGATTAACTAATTATATAAGCATTCATTCAGTTTTCAATCTTACATCGCTCACGTCATTACAAGTATTTATAAACCCTGTTGTCTAAGAGTCTCGCTGTACCTGTCTGAAAGGCTCCAATAGAGTAGATGGGGGCACAGAGATCCTCCCTACTAAAGCTACGTAACGTTATTTTTGAAAACATGAGCAACTCTCAGAAAATTTTTCAATGGCCTCAAAGAAAGTCTTTCTTCTTGACAGTGGTCCACTTGTCGTCAGGTGTAGCTGATTGCAGATTTCTTTCAGTACTGCCAGTTTGAGTGAGTCAAGCTTCTTGCTCTTTACAAGTTCGCATATATTGCTAACGCCCACAATGATTGGATGGCTTGGTTTGCCAATATCATCCATCACCAAACTTCTAAGGGTGTCAATGGCCATTTCCGATTCTGTGGCCTCGATGTCTTCTTCAGGGATTTCCTCCGCATCAATATCCCTATGACGAAGCGCCGCTGTCTGACGTGAAAACAGGCTGCAGGCTTAAACGTGGGCTCTCCGTTCTCATTTCTAAGGGTCTTCATCTCCCTCGCTACCTGCACAGGATCAGCTTTGTTTCCAGTTCTTGCACCCTCTTCAAATTTCTTCATCAAGAAGGTCTTGACGTTATCAGTCATTCTGGCGGGTCGTTTTGGTACCTTCAGAGCCCACCCCAATGGTCTAGGGTCATATCCTCTGACAGCGCTGCCACTATCCTCACCTGGCGATGAGGTTGATGGCACATCCGGAGCGATCGTCACCCCTGTAACAATTCCCGCCCATTTCCTGCTGACGCGGTCATACATGGACTCGCAGTCCACCTCAAGACGGTGCTTGCCCGTGTCCATATGGTTGTCTGCCTCTACTTGGGTCTTGAACGTGAGGACGCATCCAGTCTCTTGGCAAGAGTAGATATCGAACTGGTGCCTGACGCTCTCACCCACGCTTCCCCTGTGTGAAGCTTGACCAAATGGCCTTATCACCCTAAGCCCCGTATCTCCTTGTGATGTAACTCCGAGACCGCTATAAAGGATAAGGCGTCCAGGACCGATGTCGTACGCTTTCCACACACGGATGCCAAACTCCTCATACTGGAAATTGTTCAGCACACTAATGCCTGGTATCTTGCTATCCTTGTTCCTCTCCCTGGTCGTGTCCACCTCGACGACCGCTGCTCTGCACCCTTTGATACCACCACGGGATTCTAGTGCCGCTTTCATATCCTCAGCAGTGACGACGTCGTGCCTTTCGTTGACCCAGCGCTTTATGTGTGCCTTCATAGCAGCAGTCTTCCTATCGCAAATGTCCTTACCAGCCTGTGGCTCTGAGAAATCGCACTGGCCTGACACCGGTTCTTGACCCTACTTCTCTAAGACTTAGCAACAGAGGCCCATTGTGATAATATCCAGCGTTATCTGATCGGAGGTAGGCTGTTGTCACAAGTGGATACTCCTGTTTGACGTTGTGCAGCAAGTCCTCTACGATAGAGAGAACTGCAAAGCTATTTTGGGCGCAGTTGTTGAAAATGTGTACATAACACTCGACTTCATGCTTGCTCTCCACTGTTGCTCTAGTAATTACTGCGCTGATATGCCAGCTTCTTCCCCTCTTGCCAAAAAAATCACTCATCTGTTCTCTGCACTGCACAGGCAGAAACTTCATTGCCCAGTCCATTATGACAAGACACGAGTTCTCATCTAGCTTCTGGAGAATATGTTGCTTGGCTTCGTCCTGGTTACTTGACCGTAGCAAGTGAGCCTTCCACGCCTGTATGTTGCGCACACTCTCAGTGTACTCAAACCTCAGCCTAACCCTCTCTTCTTCCGTCATGTCCGCTTTGTCTTGCATCTCTGCCACCTCTTTCAGTACTCCTTCCAGACTCTCACAGCGCTCACATTCGTAGCAGTGTTGGTGATCACATTCGCCCCTGAACTCCCATGCACTACTGTCACTAAGTGCGTGGACTGTGCAGTGATCAGTGCAATGTTCACCTCGTCCAATGTGTGTCTTGAAATCACTCTTCAAGTACCTTTTTCCATCCTTTAGTAATTTCCGAGTGGCAGTTACGTTGATGCCCTGATCTGCTAAGCTCTCCAACATAGAAAAGACTTGATCAAACGCCTCTGTACCCTCTGCAGTGGTGTTGTCAAGTCCCTGAAGAAATTTCTGCATTGAGGCCGAACACACTTCAATCATTCGGTGGAGAGAACGCTGGCTCGCTGGCTCGAACTCTTGTTCTTGACAGTAGTCTAAATATTGTCTGATGATGCGTGAAGGGATGACAGTCCTAATGACTGCTGGTATAATAATCTTCTCTCCCGAGTCAAGCTTGAGAGTCTTTGTCCCGAACGCCACGTCCTGGACAAATTCTGGTCTGGAGATATATTCAATGAAATGATCTACCTTTTCGGGCTCAATTCTTGTACGGAAACTTGGAATTTCGGGAAGTGGCTGGCCTTTCCCGGCTTCTGTTGCATGCTGGCGAGCTTGGTCAATGCGCCATTTGGAGAGTCCAGGGATCATCTCTTGAAGCTCAGCTCTTGAAAAGTCGTCTGCAAAGAGGGAAAGGATCTGTCGTTTTGTTTGCCAATGACCTGCTTGCTCATAGGCTTTGACTAAAATGTCGACAAGACCAGAGTTGGAATCAAAACGCTTGCGCCTTCCTTGATTATCTCTGTTTGAATCCAAAAGTGCCTCCGTTTGTAACGCCTTCCAAACCAGTTCCTCTTGGCCGAGAGTGATGACAGACAATGAGGTCGCTATAGTCTCCTTAGCTTTGCGGATGTAATATCGCTGCTGGGTGTCGGAGACGTCGTCCCACGTCGTGTTCAGGGTGGACATTACAGGGCTGTAGCGACCACCTGAGATGCTGTGGACAGCTTCGTTTAATTTCTGCCGTTTGCTGTTTTGTTCCTCCATTTCGTCAACCCATATACTAATCTCTTCTTCTGGTATCGAAGCTTGGGACGAATGGGACTGCAAAGACACTGTTTCCGACCCCTCACCAGTGCTTGAGACCTCTGCACACAACGTGACTGGCATTGTGCTCTCCTCACAAACAGTTATGACAGGGACAGAAGAGGAATCAGGCCCATTGATGTCGTCTCCAATCAGCAAGGTGTCTGAGTAAAGATCCTGAAGTGTAATAAAATAGAGTACTGAGCAAATTATGGACAAGATCATCAACAATTACACAAGGATCTCCAATACATGTAACTGTGGAAACTCTATATGTGTTTTCTAGCCACTGCCAAAGGGAGCCCTCGCATCTTTGTTGTTATTGGTGTCTTCAAGGACCGATTGAATTTAGTTC
>JAHPZR010036398.1:0-20253 GCA_019787425.1 Platygyra sinensis
ACTCAAATGAGTGACTTTGGAAAACTGTGAAGGCTTATCTCTGACTGCTTAATAAAACTTTTACTTTTTGGAAATTGTAATTATGATTAATGGTAACAGGACAAAAAGTTGTCTAATTCTGTTTGTTATCATACTTGTGATAAAATCTGACTCCTGCCTCTCAGTCGTCCAGTTTTATTAATCACTGCGAATGATTACAGACTGAATTGTACTTCACTCGTCCTCTTACGATAATAATTATTATTGTAAACTAGCAATTTATGACATACTTCATCATTATCAATTATCAAGTTCTTACATGCCTTTAAACAGTTCCACTGATTTTGTCTAGTTAACAAATTGACATCAGTTTTTTTATGCGTCTGTCCTGTTATTGATCATGAATTTTCGTTATAACATTGTCAAAATATCGCCTCGTGGATCCGCAGACTACTTTGACAATGTTATGATGAAATTCATTGTCAATAACAGGACAGACGCATTAAAAACTGACATCAATTTTGTTTTTTACGATAACAGATCGTCAAATTGTCCGCTCTCGTTCGTTGACGCATCGCATAAATTATAAATTCATGTGTTTGGCCGCTTATTGAAAATAAAATAGAGCGCGTAAGAATTTCTTGCGTTATCGTAAAAAAGTTATTTATTTAACTGAAGGGCGATAAAGTATATAGTGACACCTAGTCAATTCAAAGTAAAGGTCACTGCAACTATTAATTTTCCAAGAGAATGCGAATGTATTGGTGTTTTGTGTATATTTTCCCTCTTCAGGGTTTTGGTGCCACGGCCCGCTCGACTCAGGACTGTCGCCGAGCTAATCCCACTGATATCGTGTGCTTCCATCAAGCTGATGTTGGAGAATACTTGAGATCTGAAGACACTTTACTTGACAAAATAGTGAAAACAATAAATGAACTGTTACATCTTAGTTTGGTTTTATTCTAGCCGTGAAGGAACGAAGAAGTAAAAGACTAGTTAGGGCTAGATGCAGAAAAGGAGATGAATGTTGCTTTCGCGAAGTCCTTACTGGGAAACGCCTTGCTGCTTTTTTTTAATTTTTTTTTTTTAAAAACGGTTATCAACTTGTGTGCAATACAGTAATGCAAAACCACCTCTCCCCAGATGGAGGAAAAAAGTGACGATGAAAATTAAGATTTAACGGTCTCAGTGCGAGCCAAGCGGCTCGACAGGCCGGCGCCTGTATCCGGTTTCTTTCAGCATGACGCGACAAGGAATAGTCCTACCCCCTGGATGGAATATGGAATGCAAGATTATCACCCCCCTCCACCACACACCCACCACCACCACTCCCCACCACCCCCAACCGGTCCCTCGCCTTCCCCAGTATTAAACTCCGGAATTTTTTTTTTTGCCGGGCCTTGTGACCCATATTTATAACCTGAGTTGAAGAGAACACTGAGAATCGTCAAGCGTCTTGGCCAGAGAAAGAAGCGCAACACAATTTTTCCCTGGCCAGCACTCGAGCACACTAATAATTGGTAGTCACGGCTAGCCTCACCAACGCAGACGTTCCTTAGGCTTTATCACGACGTCCCTCTCCTCTCCTCTGCTCGGGGGAGGAACCGCGGGACAAGCCTACGAACGTCCGGCGTGGGGAGGCTGGTATTAGCGCAATAGTTCCTCGACCGATCTCAGCCTAAAAGAGTACTGCTGACCCTACCAAACAGGTATCCTTGGGTATAATGAATTGAAGTTAAGAGTTCTGAATTCTTCTTGGTATCTCGAACTGTCTCTTGAATGTCCGATAAGCATTTGTCTCGACTAAATTTGTGGGGAAAAAGTCGCGCAATCAGTGAACAGGTCCCCTTAACATCTTAAAGTCAAGGTTTGCGTCTGCTGACATTTTATAACGCTGAATGTTGCTATAATGACAGTCATAACGACAACGATAAACCCGGCCCAAGGAATTGAAGAAGAAAGTAAGTACAAGCACAGGCACAAAGAAAGCCATTTTTTTTTATTTTAATATCATTTCGATATTTCAAGAAATTCAAAGAGATATTTAGTTTTCTCTTGCATGTGAAGGCTAGGGCTACCTGTAGTTTTACGCAGCCGCGTGCCTCAACTAAATAAAAAAGCTGGCAGTACAATATCGATCAATACTGTTTAATAAAAGAAATACTATAGGTCAAAGTTCATGTTGTGATTTCATCTATATAAAAGGAAACTGATTTCAGCTGACAGCGTCTTAAGTTTGGTAATCGCCTACTTTCGGTCTATTCATGGCATTCATATCTTCCCGTTAAAACTTTAAATTTAAAATGCTTTAAAAATAACCTAACCTTAGGTTTACAAAGGATATAACGATTCTTCGAAACAGCAACTAATCAGAAAACTCCGTTTCAAGGGAAAATAATCGCCCTTAAATTCAGTCACAGGTCGTAAAGCTCGATAAGTTATCGATCTCGTCCACCACCAAAGTTGTAAAGACTAAGTTTCAAATAAGGCTTTACAGAACTGCAACTCAACAAAAACGCAACTAAATTTAGATGTATGACAGAGTGGGCTGTGTAAAACCTACAAGGTTAGCCCTATGTGCGTGTACCAGCAAGAACCTACAATATCGTCTTTGAATTTCTTGAAATACCGAAATGATATTAAACTAAAAATGGCTTTCTTTGTGGCCTGTGCTGTACTTACTTTCTTCATTGCAATTCCTTGGGCCGGGTTATCCCTTGTCGTTATGACTAGTCAGGATAGCAAACATTCAGCGTTATAAATGTCACAGACCTAGGAATTGAAGAAGAAAGTAAGTAGCAGCCACAGGCACAAAGGAAAGCCATTTTTATTTTAATATCATTTTCGTATTCTCAAAGAAATTCAAAGAGATAGTTTAGTTTTCTTGCTGTTAAAGCTAGGGCTCCCTGTTAATTGGGTTTTACCAGCCTACTCTGCAGACATCTAATTTAGTTGCGTTTTTGTTGAGTTGCAGTTCTGTAAAGCCTTATTTGAAACTTAGTCTTTACAACTTTGGTGGTGGACGAGATCGATAACTTATCGAGCTTTACGACCTGTGACTGAATTTAAGGGCGATTATTTTCCCTTGAAACGGAGTTTTCTGATTAGTTGCTGTTTCGAAGAATCGTTATATCCTTTGTAAACCTAAGGTTAGGTTATTTTTAAAGCATTTTAAATTTAAAGTTTTAACGGGAAGATATGAATGCCATGAATAGACCGAAAGTAGGCGATTACCAAACTTAAGACGCTGTCAGCTGAAATCAGTTTCCTTTTATATAGATTGAAATCACAACATGAACTTTGACTATAAGTATTCTTTTATTAAAAAGTATTGATGGCGATAGTTTGTTTTTGTACTGCAAGCTTTTTTTTTTTGCTAGTTGAGCCCCGCGGCTGGTAAAACTACAGGTAGCCCTAGCTTAACAGCAAGAACTAAATATCTCTTTGAAATTTCTTGAAATTTCAAAGAGATATTTAGTTCTTGCTGTTAAGCTAGGGCTACCTGTAGTTTTACCAGCCGCGGGGCTCAACTAGCAAATAAAAAAAGCTTGCAGTACAAAAACAAACTATCGCCATCAATACTTTTTAATAAAAGAATACTTATAGTCAAAGTTCATGTTGTGATTTCAATCTATATAAAAGGAAACTGATTTCAGCTGACAGCGTCTTAAGTTTGGTAATCGCCTACTTTCGGTCTATTCATGGCATTCATATCTTCCCGTTAAAACTTTAAATTTAAAATGCTTTAAAAATAACCTAACCTTAGGTTTACAAAGGATATAACGATTCTTCGAAACAGCAACTAATCAGAAAACTCCGTTTCAAGGGAAAATAATCGCCCTTAAATTCAGTCACAGGTCGTAAAGCTCGATAAGTTATCGATCTCGTCCACCACCAAAGTTGTAAAGACTAAGTTTCAAATAAGGCTTTACAGAACTGCAACTCAACAAAAACGCAACTAAATTATGATGTTATGCAGAGTGGGCTGGTAAAACCCAATTAACAGGGAGCCCTAGCTTTAACAGCAAGAAAACTAAACTATCTCTTTGAATTTCTTTGAGAATACGAAAATGATATTAAAATAAAAATGGCTTTCCTTTGTGCCTGTGGCTGCTACTTACTTTCTTCTTCAATTCCTTGGTCTGTGACATTTATAACGCTGAATGTTTGCTATCCTGACTAGTCATAACGACAACCGATAACCCGGCCCAAGGAATTGCAATGAAGAAAGTAAGTACAGCACAGGCCACAAAGAAAGCCATTTTTAGTTTTATATCATTTCGGTATTTCAAGAAATTCAAAGACGATATTGTAGGTTCTTGCTGGTACACGCTCATAGGGCTAACCTTGTAGGTTTTACACAGCCCACTCTGTCATACATCTAAATTTAGTTGCGTTTTTGTTGAGTTGCAGTTCTGTAAAGCCTTATTTGAAACTTAGTCTTTACAACTTTGGTGGTGGACGAGATCGATAACTTATCGAGCTTTACGACCTGTGACTGAATTTAAGGGCGATTATTTTCCCTTGAAACGGAGTTTTCTGATTAGTTGCTGTTTCGAAGAATCGTTATATCCTTTGTAAACCTAAGGTTAGGTTATTTTTAAAGCATTTTAAATTTAAAGTTTTAACGGGAAGATATGAATGCCATGAATAGACCGAAAGTAGGCGATTACCAAACTTAAGACGCTGTCAGCTGAAATCAGTTTCCTTTTATATAGATGAAATCACAACATGAACTTTGACCTATAGTATTTCTTTTATTAAACAGTATTGATCGATATTGTACTGCCAGCTTTTTTATTTAGTTGAGGCACCCGGCTGCGTAAAACTACAGGTAGCCCTAGCCTTCACATGCAAGAGAAAACTAAATATCTCTTTGAATTTCTTGAAATATCGAAATGATATTAAAATAAAAAAAAATGGCTTTCTTTGTGCCTGTGCTTGTACTTACTTTCTTCTTCAATTCCTTGGGCCGGGTTTATCGTTGTCGTTATGACTGTCATTATAGCAACATTCAGCGTTATAAATGTCACAGACCAAACCTTGACTTTAAGATGTAAGGGGACTTTCACTGATTGCGCGACTTTTCCCACAAATTAGTCGAGACAAATGCTTACGACATTCAAGAGACAGTTCGAGATACCAAGAAGAATTCAGAACTCTTAACTTCATTCATTATACCCAATGGTACCTTTTTGGTAGGGTTCAGCAGTACTCTTAGGCGAGATCGGTCGAGGTATGCCGTATACCAGCCTCCCACGCAGACGTTCTTAGGCTTGTCACGCGTTCCTCCCCACGGAGAGGAGAAGGAAGGGACGCGTGATAAGCCTAAGAACGTCTGCGTGGGAGGCTAGCCGTGTACCAATTATTAGTGTGCTCGAGTGCTGGCCGGGAAAAATGTGTTGCGTTCTTTTCTTGGCCAAGACGCTTCGATTCTCAGTGTCTCTCAACTCAGGTATAAATATGGGTACAAGCGCAATCGAGTTTTAATACTGGGGAAGGCGGGGGGTGGGGGGGGGGGAGTGGTGGTGGTGGGTGGTGGTGGAGGGGGGTGATAATCTTGCATTCCATATTCCATCCAGGGGTAGGACTATTCCTTGTCGCGTCATGCTAAAGAAACCGGATACAGGCGCCGGCCTGTCGAGCCGCTTGGCTCGCACTGAGACCGTTAAATCTTAATTTTCATCGTCACTTTTTTCCTCCATCTGGGGAGAGGTGGTTTTGCATTAACTGTATTGCACACAAGTTGATAACCGTTTTAAAAAAAAAAAATTAAAAAAAAGCAGCAAGGCGTTTCCCAGTAAGGACTTCGCGAAAGCAACATTCATCTCCTTTTCTGCATCTAGCCCTAACTAGTCTTTTACTTCTTCGTTCCTTCACGGCTAGAATAAAACCAAACTAAGATGTAACAGTTCATTTATTGTTTTCACTATTTTGTCAAGTTAAAGTGTCTTCAGATCTCAAGTATTCTCCAACATCAGCTTGATGGAAGCACACGATATCAGTGGGATTAGCTCGGCGACAGTCCTGAGTCGAGCGGGCCGTGGCACCAAAACCCTGAAGAGGGAAAAATATACACAAAAACACCAATACATTCTCATTCTCTTGGAAAATTAATAGTTGCAGTTGACCTTTACTTTGAATTGACTAGGTGTCACTATATACTTTATCGCCCTTCAGTTAAATAAATAACTTTTTTACGATAACTGCAGAAATTCTTACGCGCTCATTTTTATTTTCAATAAGCGGCCAAACACATGAATTTATAATTTATGCGATGCGTCAACGAACGAGAGCGGACAATTTGACGATCTGTTATCGTAAAAAACAAATTGATGTCAGTTTTTAATGCGTCTGTCCTGTTATTGACAATGAATTTCATCATAACATTGTCAAAGTAGTCTGCGGATCCACGAGGCGATATTTTGACAATGTTATAACGAAATTCATGATCAATAACAGGACAGACGCATAAAAAACTGATGTCAATTTGTTAACTAGACAAAATCAGTGGAACTGTTTAAAGGCATGTAAGAACTTGATAATTGATAATGATTGAAGTATGTCATAAATTGCTTAGTTTACAATAATAATTATTATCGTAAGAGGACCGAGTGAAGTACAATTCAGTCTGTAATCATTCGAGTGATTAATAAAACTGGACGACTGAGAGGCAGGAGTCAGATTTTATCACAAGTATGATAACAAACAGAATTAGACAACTTTTTGTCCTGTTACCAATTAATCATAATTACAATTTTCCAAAAAGTAAAAGTTTTATTAAAGCAGTCAGAGATAAGCCTTCACAGTTTTACAAAGTCACTCATTTGAGTTGATTATTATAGTGATAACAATCAATGTTGTGATTAATGGATTAAGTTGAGAGGGCTTAAAAATGATTGCCTCATGTAACTGTCTGATTACAGTCAACTGTCTGATTAGTACCAGCAGCTTATGTACCAATCGCATTTGAGGAAATTGTAATTGTTAATGATTAATACTATTGAGTAATCAAATAATTAATTTAGTAGTGATAACTCACCAATGGAAGATCATTCATGGAGTACACAATAACACCTTGGTACTGAGGAGTATTTTCTGTTATTCTCCCAAGGCCAGACTTCAAAATGTGATTTCCATACAAAAAAGACTGTTCTCCAGCTGGTTTCACCCAGATTTTATACTAGAAAGCAAGAAATTTTACTGCAATTATTAATAGCAATTGCTAGTTCTTTACTTACAACTTTATCAAGAAAATTTGTCATAGCTCAAAAGGTATGTGATAGATGACATTGCATTGTAAAAAATTATTGGACAATTTTTCCTAATTTTGTTCTCCTCTCCTGGGGTTTACAGGGCCACGGACTGAGCAACGTGACTCATTAGCGGAAAGTTTTTCTTGTAAAGAAGTTAAGTTGTGATAGTTTTACTCATCTGTGTTATTTTCCTCCTGCTGAAAACATTAATGACAACCCTGTCTTAGTGGTATGCCTTATTGTTTTCTCAGTTATTACTGTTTATAATCCATCAAATATTTTCACTCGCATGTGATTGGTCTAAACACATCATGTGACAAAATATTTCCCGCAAAAACTGGGGAATATCTGGGAATATTCTCCAATTTTCCAAACTGGGCATGTTCAAAAAAGATTTGAAGGATAATTAACACAATAGCCTCCATTTGGCATGAAATTATGCTAGGATATTTGACCTTGGACATTATCTGTTCCTTGAAGCTCACAGTTACACTCTCTGTTCGCTTTTTGTTAATTTACACATGGTAATTTTTTCAGTCTAGAAGGCCATATTCTACAGTATTGTGTGGCCTGATAAAAATTGAAGCTGTTTTTGTTGCTAAAATGTCCTGACAATTTTCTTTTCATATTCTAAAAGTTGATGACATGTCTTAAAACATGCTTATGACTTAGCAACAATTCCAAATTTTATCATTTTGCTTTTGATACATGCTAGTCATTTGAAGCGCTTGTGTAACTTAGATGGTCCACTGAACTCGTTGAACAAGGACCTTACTGATGTTATCTTCTTGGTTTGTGCAGTAAGTTACAGATTCTTATTCATCTACCCTTTGATTTATGATATGGCCCACAAGCTTCATGCACTGGCCATATATCATTGGGAAAAATTACTGTATAGGGGGAGAGAAGGAAGGGAGTGGGGAGTCGGGGAGGGGCTATAATCACATGTAGTTTTTGTTTACATCTAGATAGGCCTCCTGCTAGAGGTGGGGTGCACTTGTAAGTGATAGGAGCACTTATAATCAGAAGTTTACTGTAGATCTCTTGTGGAGTAATGAAACAATCCATGGTACGTTTGGCTGTGAGTGATAAACTTTCTTGACAGATTTTGTTTCAAGACAAACTGATGATTTTTGTGGGGCTAAATGCTTTTCACAGTTGTCACAAATTAAGGCAGCTAGTCTCTGTTAAGTTTGATTACTTTTGATATTTACTGGAGAAAACATTACCTTGGCATAAGGTGCCATGAAATCAAGAGCTGTAATGTGAAGCCTGAATCGCCTTGTCTTTGTAAACTTGCCAATACATGTACCAAGACTCACAAGGTTCTCTCTGGCAATGTTGGTTGCCTTCCTCATGATCTCTTCACTGGAAACCAAATTATGATATACATAGAAACATTTTATACACACTCAGTCTATTAGGTTGGGGTGGATCAGCTGGGTTGGTTTATTACCCCACTGAGTAAACAGTGCACTGTATTGTATTGTGTCAGCTGCAAAGGTAAACTTTGCAAACTTAAATTGCACCTGGATTGAGAAGATTCTTGAGAAAGAGAGGAGAAAGGGCCAAAGATACTTAAAGTCTATTTTCAATCAATCAATTAATCAATCATCAATCATCAATCTTTATTTTAAAACGACAGTTTCAAAGCTACATGGTATGAATTGGTCAATATTAGGATCATTGCAAGTCAACTCATACAACCACGTTCAAGCGGGTGGTTTACTATCCCCCTTTCCCAAACTTAAAAACTCACTCACAGACCCTCACCAGAGCTCTGCACCCTCACGATAATTCAATGCAAGAGTCATGCTAGAGATCATGTTAGGATAATGATTCAAAAAATTATATAATTCTTTTGACGATGCAAACTTACCTTACATAGAAAACACGTTCATCATGCAGTCTGAAACAGTAATTTCCATCTGGTCTGTCTATCAGAAGCTTGATGTTGTCTCCAATACTAGAATAAATAGATTGAAATGGTTAGATTTGATGGAAAGCTGGCTTATTTCCCCAGAAGGCCAATTGTGATCGGATAAATTGTGATTATCTTGCAGCGAAAAGATAAAGATTCTATGGAACTAATAACTTCTAAGTATGTGCTTACTATTTTGCTAGTTTTTCAAACACGCTTTGAGTTTCTTCTTCCGTCAAAGGCCTCATTTTAAATTGTTTATATTTTGCAACTGGATTTTAGATTTTCACGTGGTGAGTCGTGATTTTCGTTGAGTAGTCAGCGGCAACGACCAAAAGCCAGGTTACCATATTCCCCATAGCAACGCTTTCAATGTAAAGCGACTCGAATTCCAAAACAATAATGGCTTCCCGAACTCAGATT
Organism: Platygyra sinensis; assembly: GCA_019787425.1. Classification (NCBI taxonomy): domain Eukaryota; kingdom Metazoa; phylum Cnidaria; class Anthozoa; order Scleractinia; family Merulinidae; genus Platygyra; species Platygyra sinensis. The sequence goes on from JAHPZR010036398.1 coordinate 9,580, forward strand.
AGGATGCCATATTTTGTTACTTCAAATCGAACTCGACCCACATAAACAACACAAGTGTGTAATATAATGATTCCTCTAGACAGTGCTACAGCTATATTTCCCAGAATGCCTACTGGAATGACCATAGCTGGTGAATTTCCACTGACAATCATCAAGCCTCCAGTGATAGATGTCAAATGTAGGGCGAGTCCATCAGCAATTTCGAGTCCCATTTATCGCCTGTTACGAAGTAGAAATCAACGTAGAAATAGCTCAGCTTCATCTACGCGTACCTGTGGCAGTGCTAAGACTGAATACAAGCAGTTTTTGCCAGAGAGAGTTGATGTTTTTGAACTTAAAGATGCAACACGTCAAAGTATGCAAGTGGAGTCTGTTTTGCGTGGTCATGGTCGAAGTACTTGTACATTGCCTGACAACATGGATAAGTGCCATGAGAAATCAGGACCTTCAAGGCGGAGCAGTCTTGTTTCATCTGCGAAAGAACGTCTTGTTTGCGTACACGACGAAACATTAGGTGAAGACATAATTATGTAGATTAGTGATTTAGTATTAATAATTATAGCTTATTTACCTAATACAAAGATGCACCATCGTAGATCAAGGCAATGTACATGTTCCTTAACACCACCTGTTGACAACTGATGTGCTGGCTTGACTGACCAGTGACACTGGGACATGTATCTGCACACCAGGTTATACAGTCCATATTTCATGCACATGCTGAGTGTTTAGCAGGGTGCATTTTGCAATACTTTGCCAAGGCTTTGTAAGTTCCATGCCATGTGCCTGTAAGTGGCCAAGGTCCTGCGCCAAAGAATGCTATTTTAAAATGTCAACCCCAGTCAACCTAGTGTCATGGGTGAGAAAATTTGGCTCAATTGGATCACGAGATTACTGTTATCAGCCAGGATATAGGGGATATAGTTGATAAAAGTGTTGTTGTTTGTCACTGACTTGTAAATTGTACATTGTAGCTAGATGTTTGGCTAACTCTTAAGCCTTCATCAGTTGAAAAAACCACTTGATGTTATGCATGATTTAAAAACTTTTTAAATTGAAACGTTGTGAGTGCTGCATGCACGCAACTCGAGACAATTTAAGTGCGTGCTAGGCACTTGTAGATTTCTGGGATGACCATGTGATCATTCCCAGCGTGCGGGTCTTTTATAGACATCCAAGCTTCTAGAAAAAGCGGCTGATGGTAATGTGCCATACGTCCGATGTTTTCAAAACCCATATGATGATGTTTGTGAACAAGGCACGGAAGTTTGTATAAGTTATGATCGAACATTAGACAGCCTCCTTGTGCGCAGAAACCTGCGTCTTCAGTGATCTTTCGGTCTGGCAGATGCATGTTTCTGAGCACAAACATCTTGCTACAATATACAAGTCAGTGACAAAAAACAACACTTTTATCGACTATGCCATCATCTCCTGACCACAATTACTCAATTTTTAATATGGGGGATATATATGAAGAGAAGTTAAAGTGGTACTATGATCAAAAAATCATTTCCTTTTTTTCTTCAGATTTTAAAGGCATGTTCGCTTAACACTTAACGGGCAAAATTTTTTAGCTTTGAGTTTTATCTGAAGGCTGTTTATTTTGAGTGTAAGTTTTGGATTTCACGGTCAGCTATTACTCACATTCAAAACTGACTGATAGGAAATCGGAGGGTTGGATTTATAGACAATGACATCATTTACTCACTAGCTTAAGATTTGAGTGCATAAATGCAATTTATTATATATTCAAAACACGGGTTTAAAAGTCTGAAAGCACAAAACTTCTGTGCTACATATTAATTCAGCCACGTACACATGCATTGCATTCTTAAACTAGTGAATAGATCTTTGATGCCATTTTTTCCTCGATCCAGCTCTCTAAAGATTTTAAAGTTAGCAACATTTGGGGACGAATAAATAAGAAAATTCCAGTTAAAATAAACAGGTGTCTTTTTAAAATCAGAACTTAAAACTTGGGTCAGTTTGTGATTAGTTAACATAGTTTTGAAATCCATAGTACCACTTTAACAAGTGCCAGTCACTGCTATATGCCAAAAACTATAATTGCATCCTTGTATGCCAAAACAATTTTAAGGCCAAGCTGAAGATCCTCCTGTGTAACCAACTGTGAATGTCTTCTGGATGTTAATAGTCTCCATTGTCACAGTGACCATGATCAAATTCTAATTTGATCTGTGCATTGGGCTATAGCTTAATGCCAGAAATGGAAAAAAGTATGTTGGAATTATCAAAATGGCCAAGTTTGAGATCCCTGGCAGTACAGAAATGAGAATTTATGACAGTTTGAATTTTTAATACATTAAGAAGATTTGTATTCGAAAAAGCTGTTGCAGAGCAAGACATTGCTCTCCAGCATAGATATCCTCTACATATTTTTCCAATAATTCAAACTATCATATAAACTTACTCCTTAATGCCGGGACCCTCGAACTCATTATGCTATTTGTGATATGCTCTTTCCATTTCTGGCATTACATTACATTCTTTAAGTTATAGCCCATAATCTAAAAAATGTTTAGCAAAAATTTTGCTGTCTGAACCCAGTTACAAAGGGCCTTTTGACTAGTTCCTAGTTGCACATGACAATCAGTTGGCACACATTAACCTAGCAACAGCTTGACAGATCTAGATTCCGCATAGCTCTTTCCAGAGCCACATCATCAGTGTCAATATATTTGGAATTCTTCAGCAAATCATACTATTATTGTATTTAATTCAGCTGTCTAATACACTTTGTAATATTGTAGATGCAACTGAAATATGTGACAATGCAAAGCAGCTACAGACACAAAGAGTTCTTTTGATGGAAATGAAGCAAAATGAGAACCTTACGGAAGTGGAAACTAAACAAAATGACAACTGTCCTGTGATGGAAGGTGAAGGAAATGATAAAGTTTCACTGGTGCAAACCCAAGAAGATGACACTATAATTATGACAGAAACCAAACTAAATGAAGATTGTCCTACACTCAAAACCAAACTGCATGAGGACTTTCCTGGGATTAAACAAGATGGTAACTCTCCCAAACACAAGGCAGATAAAGGGAATACAAAGAAATTATGTACAGCCAAGAAAACTACCAAGAAAAGGAGAAACTCGATGAAAAAATCTCCAGGAATGATGGGTATATTTTCAAGACTTGTTGGGAAGCATGGGTGTAAGAAACACCAAGGTAATAGCACCAGTAATAAATAAAGTAGAGAGACATTGCAAAATGAGCAATTGTTCTCTGATGTTAAATAACAATTTAATTCTACATGTATTTGTTACCTTAAGGTAAAATAAAGAAAATAAATAGTTTAAGGTGATTCCTCAGAAATAAAAATTACCGATGAATTTTTTTAAAACTTTCTCTGAATGTTCCCTACAAAGCACTGTTTTGAAAAATAAAATAAAAAAGATAGGTCACCATTCTTGCAAAAGAGATATGATGGGCCATTCTTGCCCCATTTATGCCTGTACTCATGCTAATCTCGCGCGCTATTCATTGGTCTACGTTACATTTTTCGGTAGCTGAAAGTACAGTTTATTGAAGTAATACTCGGAAGAAAACTTGGCAGGAAGAAAGTATGGAACAATATCATATAAAATTTGAAAATATTGCACCATTTAAAACGAGGTGGATGAAATGCGTTCGTCGAGTCAATGTTTTTGTGGTCATAATTTACATCCTAGGGTAACGGTTTTGTGCACGCTTTCAGCTATATCTTTTTTTCCTTCCGATAAATTTTTTAAAAGTATTTTTTTAGTTTAAGAGGATAACATGGCACTATTAGTATGCAATAAAAAATATAGGCCACCATGGTGTTTAAGAGAAAACGAGCTTTTATTTCACTGCCAACCCGTGATTGTGGGAAATTTCTTACGTTTTGCACGTGCACGTGCTCATTTGCGCTCGGTAATGACGCAAAAATTGTGCGCAGTAGGGATGCGCAATGCAATACTGAGGAATCACCTTAACAGACCAGTTTCAAGGGAACTGAGACTAATAGCGACTTGTATAATTGCATTCCTCTTTTTGTGACTGTATCTACACTGTATGATGTCTAATACTTTCTCTTATCAACTATATTAAATATTTTTAAATGTTACGCTAAAGCTTAATATCTCATGAATTTTTTTTTACCTACAGGTCAACTACCAAATTCAAAACAGACTGAGCCTAAGGCCTGTTCACAACAATCAAAAGACAACTCAAGCAAGTATCTCAACATACGGAAAATACGTGCAACTTATGCTCCAAAGAAAAATGACAACAAGAGTAATACAGTTATTCTTTTACCTCGGGTGTCTAACAACAGGTTAACTACGGACAAGAATTCTGACCATGTACACAGTACACCTTCTTCTCCGAGAAAACATCAACAAGACCTGGAATCAAATGTTTCTGTAATTTCTCCACGGTCATCACTGTCACAGAAATTTATGAACTCTGATGAAGATAAAGTGAAGAAAATCTATCTGTCTGATGCACATTCTGGGATGATCACAGGAGTACCATGTGCTCCTCCATGTACACCTACAGTTGGTATGTACCCAGTAGTCAATGTACCTTTGGTTCCCTTGTGTGATTAAACTGCTGCAGTCTCATTTTCTGGAAAGGTTGCCACAGAAAACACTTTTCAAAATTACCCGACTTTTCCCTGAGAAAATAAAATTCTTGACCAAATAAACTCAAAATGTCAGATCTAGTAGCAGCTTCTTGCCTGAACTATCAGTCAACCATTCCATTTGTTCATAATAATTAAAGACTGATATTAATTTTCAACAAATTTCCCTTCTTTGTGACAGGAAAATACCGTTGATATTGGAGTGACCCCAAATATTACTCCCAGCCTTAGATGGTGTAACATAAGCCATGCTTTAAATTATTTCAATCAATTTTTCCCTGACTTTTCTTCAAAATGCCAATATTTCCTTACTCAAATAAAATTTCCTGCATTTTCTCTGGCCTTGAAATTGTTTTTCCTGACCTGTGGCTCTAGGGGTGGCAAAATTATATCAGCCTTTTATATCTACATTCAATAGGTGGAGTTGGTGAAAATTATCTCAAGACAACACAATGGCTATTAAAACTGTCAAAAAAGTTAGAAACACTAACTAAATATAAATCATTGACTGAAAAAAACATTGACAGATTGAGATTGCACTTCCAGCCAATGATAAGTCTTGGAATATATAGTTATATGAATACTTATTGTTGTCTTTCTTAGCGTATGGATTTCAACTTTCTTAGCAGATGGTGTATAGAAGATCTTGGGTCTTTACAGAGTGATCACTGACAGTATTTTCTGATTGTAGAATATTGATTTTATTATGCTTTGGAGGTCTGTTCTTTTATGATAAATATTGACTTGTTCTTTCCTGGTATTTGTTGTTATTTTGTTGACTAGATGAACTGAGGAAAGTTGAATACATCCCTTCATTAACAGATGTCAAGGTACACTTGAAACATGCCAAAAAAATTTACACTGCTCTTTACATAATGACAAAAAATGTCATGTATGTTTTCTTTTAACTTTAAATTGAAGTTTTATTTCTACTGTTCAGTACACTCTTACTTGCTTATTGCGTTCGACAAAGGAGAATGCCTTCATAGTGCGGTCGGACTCGAGAATTTGGAGCGTTCACCCCCCCCCCCCCAAAAAAGAAATTCCTCAGGGGCGAATGATGTCATTGCCATTGACCATGTGCTTCAACCTCGTTTAGAATTTGTAATTGATACCTCGCTCAAGTACTTGAGTCAAACACAGGGAGCCGCTGTCGCCCTTAGAAAGCGAAAAACCTGCACAAGAAGCAACTTTTTGGTCCGAGAAAAAAAATTGAATGGGAACATCTTTGTCGAACTTTTCTCAAGGGATTTGGACGAGAAAATGACCTTGGCGAGCTACAAAAGAGAATGAAATAAAAACAAAGCGGCTCCGTGCGAAGCCGATAATTTATTCAATTTGTTCACGACGTGTCCTTCGTCATGTACAGGTTAAAAATAGCTTACCTCTTGAGAATTTTAGCCTTAGAAGCCAGTAGCTGGTCGCAAATTACTTTCTATATCATTACAAATGTCCTGACTTCCTACTTTAAAAGATTTGGTCCCAATTTTTGAGCAAATATACATTTCGCCGATGGTGACGGTCATTTCGGTGGCTAGCATACAGTCGAGTGGGGGACAGGCCGGATGTAACGCCGATTTTCTGTCACGCTTTTAAGTCACCATGACTTTAGTACTGGTAGGCATGAGGGATGGATAGGAAAAAAGACCTTTGCACAAACGCACTCATAATCTATGATTAGTTCTAGTATAATATAATTGTGTTATGTATCATTACAGAGCCAAAGAGCTGTTAAAGCAAGGCTTGTTACATTAGGTAAGCTTTTTTTCTTTCTAGGAAGCATAATAGGGATTTACAATAAGTACAATAAGTGTCTTTCCCTGAAATGTTACTTGTACTTCCTCACTGATAGCGAGAAACAAACTTTATGCAAATGTATCGCTACTGATGAGCGAAACATTTGGCCAAGAGAAAGTTGAGCTACATGTAAGGTGACTAGCAGCACCATATTAGTCATGTCCATGGTCCAATAAAATACATGTACATGCATGTTTGTAATATTTACAAATGAGGTATGCCTTTGTGTACATGATTTTTCAGTTTGGTACCAATTATTAAAGTATGTTAACTTAATTATCACTCTTTACTGCCTCAGGAAATAAAATTAGAGCTGATGAACAGAAAAAGAAGGAAAAAGCTGCAAAAGAGGAGCAGAAAAAAGCTTATGGTGCTGTTTTACAGCTTAAACAAAGACAGCGCGCTGAGGTACCATCATGTTACAATACACTTTAGTCAAAGTGGATTAAATAGTTTGAAATTACTGAACAAATGGTATTATAATATTTTTTGGAATAAAGCAATTGCATGTACAGTTCTGTGTAAGAAAAGAAAAATGGCTGCAGCATTGATGCCACAAATTTGAAAACAAAATTTCGTGTCAGTTTCACATTGACTAATTCTGGTCATCTGCTTCTACAGATTTATGCCCTGAACAAGGTGATGACAGATCTGGAGAATGAGAACTTTAGAAAATTCATGGAAGAACATTCAGCTGAAACGCTTCCTGTGTAGCGATCAGTAAATATTTTTAATTAGTTGTCTGAACTTGACCAGCATGCTAAATGCCTCTTCTGTTTCATCCACTAATTCTTCATCATAATTTTCGTTCTAAAGTTAAAAGGTAGAATGACAGAGTTAAAACAAACTAGCGTAAAAAAATATTGCTTATTGTTAAACATTACCTTTTCTTAATAATATTTATCCTCCTACATATCTTCCTGTTTTAGCTTTGCTTGCCTACAAGATGTTCTGATGTTTAATTATGCCCCTCTCAAGGTCTACCTCACAGTACCTTTTGTCAGATCATGTTTTCTTTTTTCGACTTCACCCACATTGTAACATAATACCGGCATTTTATTTCCATATGTAAATGTTAACTGTCTGACCAAAACGAGGTAGGAAGATCAAACACCAGACCTCACAACTCCGTAAACTCCATCAAAAAGAAACTTTAATTAGTAGACGCGAGTTTTAAAATTATGGTACAAAACCATACATTTGTAACATCTGGAAGATCCATATACAGCAAGGAAGATATATGTTGGTGTTATCATGACTAAAACATAGATTTTCTTGAAATATGAGTACTAGGTAGTTATACTTTTGGGAAGTTTTTTTCTGATGAAATGAAAAAATCCACAACATAACTTTTGTTTTTAGTTACATGGCTATAAAATTTGGATAATTATATGCAAGGCAGCTAGGATTTAGGTTATTAAATGAGTTCTAAATATTTTCCATATTGACTGCTCAAACCTGGTGATCATGACTGATATATATTTAATAGCAATTATTTCTAGCATTTGAATATTGTTGCACAGATCTCTGAAAATGAGGCTGGCAACTGAAACAAAGTACAGGACTGTCATGTTTAATTAAACCCTAAGATATTTAGCAAAGAGAACTATTTTTATATTTATTATAGGTATTTATACGGTATGAAATGCAAACATAGTAGACACTGTCAAGAATGAAGGTTAGATATTTACAGTCTGTGTTAGTTAGCATACATTTCATTGAAGAAGTCAACTAAACACATCATCACACAGGCACTGTACCTGCAATGTATATATATTTTTCAAATATTCTCGGGTAATAATAATAAAAAATTAATCACATACATTGCATTTTCTGCTCTGACCCATTATGTTCTTCCAGAAAATACTCATACCCTTGACACAGAAGGGTTTTTGGCATTAACCCAGCTCCCACCTCACTGGAAAATATTTCAGAATACTCTGCTTCATCGTTTCCATTCACCCAGTGTAAAAATATGCACAGACTGTGGACTGCAGACTGCAGACCAGGGAGGGATGAAGACTGAGGTTGATGCAGACTACAGGCTACAGACTTTTCAAGTTATTTCCAATTTTGAGAGCTAACGGTTAACAGGGTTTAATGTAATTTCTGGCTGATTGCAGTGAAAGTCTGCACTCTGGTTAACCTGAATATCACGATCACTCTAGTTAGCCTGAATAATGTTCAGGTTGATTTTTTATGGTTAGCCCTCAATGTGATGGAAATGGTAATGTGATACAGATAAAAAGTCTACAGCCTGCAATGTCCCCCTTTGTCTGCATAATTTTTACTCCTGTCTGATCGGGGCATTTGCAATCAGCATTCAACACTGGATGGACACATTTGCAGTCTACAGTCTGTATTTTACACTGAGTGGTCACCAACAACAATTAAGCTTAATATTTAATGCCAAAAGGAAAAAATTAAAGATTTATGAATACAGCTGTTCAAATAGATCATCTACCTGCATATACATAAAAACACAACACCATTAATTCTGGTTAATTTTATCAACTCAAACAATACTTTAAGCGCAAATGGCTTACCTCAATCATTTTATAGCCGTATCAAATTCCAGCTATCAAACGTGTCAAACTTTGACTCGACGTCAGGAAACTCCAATTTTTCAGCCGTGTTCAATATTTTATATTCCCGGGTAAATTTAGCTGTTACACACGCTTTTCTAATACGGTATGCGATTGGGTAATTTTGAGCTGTGCGACCTGGCAGAAGAAAAATAAACCAATCACAGGACCGCTAATATAAGTTCCTGTTCAGAGCCTCGCTTGGCTGCAATTCTACCAACGCCCCTGGGAGACGACCAAAATATTGCTTGGGTATAAATCGTGGAATTCGAAGAAATATAGCGAGGAAAAACCTACTTTGCTGTGCTTTTCGCGTATGAAAGGTGGTCACATTCAATAAGTGATAAGTAAGTGTGCCATTTCTTGTTATAAGTATTTCATCGCCGCTACCTGTGGTTTAAAATAATACTTCGGTTTATGACCATAGCATTTGGGAAATGGTTGGCCGATCACAAATTTGTTTCCTACATGCACAGCTTGAGATATTTGGCTTTCTGCTTCTTCTGGTGATGTGTTCATTCGTAAGGGAGATTTTATTTCGGAAATCACTGTGAACTGTAGATTGATTGTGAGTTCATCGATGCTGCAGTAAGCAATGCAAAAGCAAGCGAACTGGTGAACTGGATATCTCGTTTCACAATGAATTGTAATTGTATTTTTTCGTAAGTTTATTCTTATATTCGTTTTCTACCGGCGCCTAGTCAGTACTGAGGTTTGTCTGCTGCTTTCATGTTTTATCAAGTTGCACTGACATTTCAATCTGAACATGATTATTTGACAAAACCTGACATTTTAGTCAAGGCAATGAGGTGAGTTGTAGAGTTTCCTCGACCAGCTCACAGTTGGCTAAAAGAATTCAATGCACGCTTATTTGGTTTATACGCCATACACCCCTTACTAACGGACATGCCATTATAACAGACATCAGGTTGTCTTTTATGTAAGACGCAGGTTTATATTTAGCTCTGGCTAATTAATTGCAATATTTTGACGCAACATGTTGCAACTGTATATTTTTTGGGTGCAACTTGGGCTAGATTGCAGAATACCCGGCCCACTTTTTGGAATTCTTAAATGCTGCTACCGCAGTCCCACAGTCGACATAATTTACATAATAAACTATATAAAAACCACGAATATACCTCGTTCCTTCATCCACTGTGGGACTGCGGTAGCACTTAAGTTCAACTCTTAGTTAAATATTTATTCATCGACTACGGGACTGCGGACTGCGGTAGCACTTTAGTTTGACACTTAGATTAATACTTATTCATCGACTACGGGACTGCGGACTGCGGTAGCACTTCAGTTTAACACTTAGTTTAATACTTATTCATCGACTGTGGGACTGCGGACCGCGGTAGCACTTCAGTTTAACACTTAGCGCATACATATAACCTTGCTAACCGACTGCGGACCGCGGACCATGGTAGCAGTAGAGTTGAAGACGACAAGTTGGGCCGGGTATTCTGCAATTGCTCCGCAACTTGTTGTTCGTGTTCAGCCCCTTTATTGCAATGTGTTGGGTGTTGTTGGCTCAAACTTGAGGCAATACCCAACATGTTGCAATAAGGTGGCCAAAGACGTGTGGCAGTTGGGCCCATATAATGCTGTTGCAATAGGTTGAGGTGAAATGTTTCAATTGTTTGAAAAT
>JAHPZR010036399.1:0-2500 GCA_019787425.1 Platygyra sinensis
GCACGTATTGCAAACGGTTCTTTTAAGAGTGGCCTATGTACCACATCTAAAGTCAAACCTCCGACTGCGACTACCTCTCTTCAGCGAGCAGTTTTCCAAAGTACCAAACGTTTCCAAGTCAAATCACTATACGTGTTTTTTGGAATCCCTTGTAAGCGACAACCTCTTCGTAAGCGACTGCGACTACTTTTAGAACTACAAGTTTGAAATTTTCTTTTGTTTCAAACTCCCGTAAGCGACCACTTGACAGATAATAGAAATACTGGATAATGAGGTGTTGTAATACGTATATTATCGTGTTCCTGGATAGCACAAGAAACGGATATTTCTGTATTGGGAAGAACCGGAATTTTTTTCTTGAAATTGACTTTTTAGGTGAATAAAACATTACATCGACATTGGCGCATGCCGGCAAGTTTTTGCAGTTACCATATTCTTATGACCAAGGAAGTTCGACTGTATTATAAAACGACTCATGACTTTCAAGTCAGATCTACTTACAGTAAGCCGAGACAAATTCACAAGTAATAATTCGTAGTATTTATTGACTCATTAGAATCCACATTTTAAAGGAAATATAAAATATGACTGCTTTTAGGTCCGAGTTTTTCAGTTTAAAATCGCTTAAGAACACTTTCAACGACCCATGAAAGTGTGTTTTATTAAGAAAAAATTTTAAGTTTACTTTAAGTTTAAGTGTGAGCCAGCTCATTATATGAAAAAAGAAATCTTACAAAAATGCATTCGGTGCTTTATCCATAGAGAACAGTAGATAAAAACATACAGATGAAATATCGCCCAGGCGAAAATAAATGATTTAAACAAATTTCTAACTACAGGTTTTATAAAATATAATATACTTAAATATCTCCGACATTTCGCATCGAAACCCTTCTTATTTCTGATCTCGAACTTCCAAACCTTCCTCACGTTACGGTATACCCTTATTAGAGGTGTTTCACGTCTAAGCGATGTTTAAACTGTAGATACCTGAACCCCTATATCAAGCTTATGGAGCTGGCTATAAACTATACCATGAATTTTGAAATAAAATGAATGAATAAAACGAACTGTCGAATTTTTCACGAGGTATAACTATTAACGTGATAGGTGTAGTTTGATAGTCAGCTCTATAAGCTTTAGTAGGGATTTAGGTATCTACAGTTTAAACCGGACGCCGCGTTACCTGGCTTGAACGCGAGACAACTCTAAAGGCATAAGGTAAACTTAACTCATTAATATTGCCTTTCATTTCTTCTCAAGTTAAAATGAGAATTTACTGACAAATGACGACTATTCCATGTTTGATGATATGTACTATTCTCAACACATACCTGCTTGTCTACTAATTTAAGACTGTAAAGAGAAGTCAGGTTCTAGTCGCTGTTAAATAAAAAAACCCCTTGTCGCCGTTTAACGGTCTCAATTCATAACTGGAAATATATGAATTTGTCGTCTCAGCATGTTTCGGCCAGAATGTTAAATAAATTATGTACAAACCCTGCTACTTTATAAATAAGACTTTATGGACATAAGTTTTATAAACCGTGCATATTAAATATAAGACACAAATAACTTGTGCGTATTGCATTAAAATTCGATTTCAAAGTAATTGTGACGCTTCAAAGTCCAAATGAATTCACAATATAGTCGATGAGGAATGAAAAATTTTGTTACCAACACGACTAAGAGGGTTAGGCGTTGTTTATGTCGACAAAGGACCCTCTAAGGACAATCCCTATATTTCACTCAGTCTCTTTTAGATACGGCTTAATTAGTTTCCAGCCCCTTTACGTTTAAACTCGGACCATCAGTGCCCCACTGTTCATCACAGATTTAAATTAAGTTTGCTTTCACGTCACACCGACCAAAGGCACATTAAAGCATATTCGTGTGACTTCGCTGTCGTCGTCATCTTTTATCCCCAGCTCCCCTCTCTTCCCAGTCTTTCGCAGTAAGTGGGCGTAGCGCGGTTTCTCGGATTGAGAGGAATTGGGTGGATAAGCGTGTCTGAGATGAACGCTTTCTACGTGAAAATTGTCCGGAATCACTTGTTTGGGTGCTGGAGTCACGTGACGTAAATAGCCGAGTTTTTCTGGTGGAAGCTTGTAATCCGGTGGAGGAATACGAGGCTGAAAGAAAATAAAGAGCACAAGAGTGAGGCATTTTGACGACATAAACTCAACAGGCTCAGACTCGACCCAAAGAACTGGTAGCTGAAAAGTAAGGGAAGCCGTTGATTGCAGAGTTGTTCCAGCAGAGACAATGAGACAGAATTTATTTTTCTTACCAATTCCTGGACAGGCTCTGAAGATGAGCGCTGTCTTTCCTGTTGAACAAGAGCACGCCTGACCAGATCTGCTTGATTTCGAGGCTCCTTGGTTTTGGTTGTTCACGAACAAGTTTTTCTTGTAAAACAGGTGGTGGCGCAGGCGTCTTGGGAGGCTCCTGTGGCACCGGTTTTGTTTTCCATTCATTGCTCTTTGTTCTCCTCACGACA